>BGPR01006363.1:0-61875 GCA_013235015.1 Araneus ventricosus | reverse complement strand
GAATGAGGAGACTGAAGGAAAGTTAACTGCGTATAATTTCCAACAATTTACCCCATCATTAGACCCCCTACCGCGCTTATGTCGTAAGCGATCTCCAAACCTCACCTCACCTCAAAAGAAGCTAATCGCCTCAGATCGGCCATCGTCGCTGTTAAGGAGGAATTGCTGAACCGCCCAGGACCGCAGCGCTCGGTGCCAGAGGATTAAACAATATTTAACATAACAATTTCAAAAGAAAGTCCTCAAATTAAACTTATAAAGCATGTTATAAGCATAAAGCATAATAATGATCAGAGGAAAAAAAAGGAATAAATATATTTCAATTCTTATTAAAATTCTTACTGAAATAATTATTTGCATTATTTGAAACTATCACATTAAAATAAATATTATTCCTTAAATAATTACTAACAAACAATTTTTAAATAATTATTCTCTATATTTGAGTTGTCAAACTGCCGACAAATTCCACGCAGCAGAAAACTTATCCGAACCACAAAATGCGTTCCCGTTGGCTACAACATCGAAACTGCAATACCTTTGGTGGGTCAAGTCTCCCGAGCTTCACTTTTTCTAAATAATCTAAAAAATAAACCACTTACAATTAAGATACCTCATAATGCATTATATCAAATTCAAGCTGGAAGCATGCTTAATACTAAGAAGTATTTTAATTTATCACATCTTCAATAGTAAACTTCCAATCCATTGAGGAATGAAAAAGTGAAAATTTAGTTTTAGGCTCCCAAAACATATTTACCTATATAAAATTATGATGGCTTTTAAGACTGGAATTAAAATACCCTCAAAATGACCATGAGACCAAACGTCAAATAAAAATTTCGTTCAAAAATTACCAATATTCTCACAAGCTGAGAAAATCACGTAGGGTCAAATCTCCATGGTTTCCACTAATTAGAAATTAAGAAAAACAGTTTAGAATTACGTTACTTCAAGTAAATTTTTAATTAAATAGAAAATTATAAAAGAAATTCTTAATTGCTTTATTCTGCCATTTTCAGAAAAGGCATAAAAATTAAATTTGTTTCTTTATTTCAATATTTTCATACCATTAGAAACAAGGAATTTTTACCCAATTATAGTGATATTTGAGAATTTGACATTTTGAAATTTCAAGCAGAATAATCTTATTTCTCAAAAAGATGTATAGCTTTGTCTGTTTTGTAGCAATATGTTTCAATATACAATGAACGACGGAAGAATAATATTAGGTGGCTCGTTTTTCTTCCGTACCTCTACTTTGTACATATACAGAAACCACATTCATGATGAAGTGAGATCACAATTAAAGATAAGGGAAGAAATATAGGTAAATTTTTAAAGTTCCTACCAGTTTTAATGTTACAAAATATGTTGTATAATATTACCTCGCGGATGTCTGTATGATTTTCTAGTCATTTTTATCTTTTTTTCAAACGCTTAGATGGCGCAGTTTAGCCAAAAATGGCTCTTGCGCCATTAAACCCCAACCAATCAAACGCTTAGATAGACAATGTACTGCCGAGTCTGGCTTTAAAGATAGGTGCAATCATCTGAATGATGCTTTTGCGATTAAAAAAATTGATATTTTTGGTAAAAATTTCTGAGCTTTATGACTCATTGAATGCTGTGTAGAATATAAACTTCTTCCCCCCATTATACTCTCTTCATTGAAAAACAGTGCAATCTTTATTATACTTCGAGCAGTCAGTTTATTTCAAATATGCCTCGCTATTCGAAATCGAAAATATCGTTTAATTCGAATAGCTCTAATCTCCAAGCGGCATGTGGGCTTCTTTGTTTGTTTCTGGGGTATGAGTCATTTAACTACGCCAATTTTACATTTATAGAGTGAAATCTGAATTGCTTCAGTCATCGTAATATAGTCTACAGGTGAGGGATAGCAGTTCTACTCCGAGTCGTGGGAGTTCTTCTCTTGCAGATTCCGCAGTTTTGAATATCGTTCAAAGTGACAACGACATGCATTCCAGTGGATTCATTATTGTATTCAGCAACCGCCGATTCTAGCAGGCTGTATTTGTTTATAGAAAGTTGTAATTCTACGCAGCCATTGAAATATATTAAAATGGTGTAAAACTGGGATATTCATGCTTCAAACACTGAAAAGACAAAAGTCATTGAATACTACCTAATATTGTGTGACAAATCCTTTTGCCCGGCGAGGTGCAGCAAATCCACTTGGCAATAACTTAATAAGATGAGAAATGTAGAATTGTCGGAACTCAAATTTTACAGTGAAGATTTGGTGACTAGAGGATCGACAAAATGTTATGAAGAAGAAAACAATTAGTGCACACTCCGTTTAAAAGAAAGCTGATAATTATTTGCAACATCAATGGTTTAGTTTTCTGTACGCAATACTTACATATATTTAGTTTAAGTAGCTTGTGTATGCGGGAAGATAGAAGTTGAGTTTTAACGTGAAAATAGAAGCATGCACCATTACCGCTCATATCGTTTTCGTACAAAATAAACGTATATTGTTGCGAAATCTTGTGATTAGCTATATGTAGGCATTTAAATCTTCCGTAAATGATAGTTTTATTAAATTTTATCTTTAACCCTCTGACTGCCAAAACGGCTTTACCGGCCCGTCATGCAAACTGCCAGCCAAACGGCCGAGCGGCCGCATTGTCGTATGCTTGTTTCCTTCCCCTTTTCAAAAGGGTAGGAATACGGTGCGGAGCAATCTTATCTCGTTAACAATGGTTGTTTCCCCTTCCACTGTCACTCTTGATTGATGGCTCCAGTAAGTGTTTGAGGGCAGATGCTTAATTTACGTTACTCTTTCTGCTTCCTAACTGTTCAAATGCCTGAATATTGGAACGTATTATATCAGGAATAAATTAACAAACTATTGCTTGCTGATATTAATGAATTCTATTTAGTTTTAATGTATTTCAGAGTGGAAATTTTTTTAATGCATATTATTATAAAACCAATATCGGAAAGTATGTAAACAAAATGTGTTGATTGTTTTAAAATAAAAATTGCGTTTGTAGAATTTCTTTTTCCAAACAGTATTTTAAAGTCTTAATTATGAATACAATGACTTAAATATTCGTACTTTAAAAGGTCTTACTGATAAAATATAAAATTCATTGATTTTTTTTAGTAAATTGTGTTTGTAACAATATAAAGTATTTTTCAAAGCTAAATCTTTTTCCTATCAATAATTTAAACCGTCTTAATTATAAATGGAATGAATTAAATATTCGTACTTCAAAAAAACTCTTACAGATCATTTGAATATTGGCAGATATTAGGTATTCAGAGTGCTGTTTAAGTCAGAAAATGTATTTTCTAAAACAATAATGCAAGTAAAAGTTCCCATTGATTAGAATATCCAGGGTTTAATTGTTACATTAATTAAAATTCGACATTTTTCTTTTCTTCCTAGCAATTACATTTTGTGTTTAATAACAATCGTGTGCCTTCAAAAGGTATTTGTAAGGAAAAGGACAGGTTTTGACTTCGTTACTTTTAGCAGTATACCAACAATATTTATAAATAGTATGTTTCACCTAAAAAGAGAATATCATGCCCAAATAAATATTCTCTGTCCGGTGTCGCCTCTTTTGTTTTGCTTTGTAATTTTAAATTCTGTAATTTTTAGTAATTTGCTTTATTTACTCTAGAAATAATTTTGCTTTTTATACGTTTATCTTAATGATAGTTTCCATCTTTTGAACTGTTTTTCTCTTTTAGATACTAATAAGTAAATCTGTGCATTTGCTCTGGAAATAAATTTCTTTATAAACAAATAAATCAAAATTATTTTAGGTTTTAATAAATAATATATTACGTGCTTACAGTGAGTTATCTAGATGAGTACATTCTTGAAATAAAAAAAATTACAACTCTTAAATGATAAAATTTTTCTTTCGCAGCAATGATTTTAAAATGGTTACTTCATGCTCATTAAAATCTAATATCATGTTTTCGCATCAAGTTTGTCTTTTACTGTTATAATCATATACAGCAGTAAAAAATAAAGCTTTTAGAAAATATTTTACTGAAAATATATAGTTTTATCACAATTTGTAAACGACCCCTATTCAGTCAGCAAGGGTTTGGATACGATAAAGGAGACGGTGAAAGAATCCCCCACGACGCAAATGACCTCTTGCTTACCAGAAGGGGGAGGGAAATGTTTACCTACTTTCATTTCTGCCTTCGGCCGTTCTGGATTTTAAAAGAAATAGATTTCAAAGCACTGTGGCTTTCAGAGGGTTAAATGTTTTAGATGAATATTTCTTTTTAATTTGTGAATAATTCCAAATCTTACTTCAGCTTCAATTCATTTTTTTGTCACTTAACAAGACTGGATTAAATGAACAACTAAACAATTATGTCCACATATTATAATCCTCAACGAACTGATAACGAAAACAAATCTAGAAATGGTTAATTATCATTTATTTTTCAGAAAAAAGCGTATTTGATGACCTTTTGCCTGTCTGAGAGAGAAAAAGACAGAGATTGTATAACAAATATATGGAAACAAATATAAGAAAATCTTTGGAATTAAGTTGTTTACTTGATCGAATAATAATTAGATCTAGCATGAATTGTGGTTAAATGCAGTATTTCGCGTCCAAATTGTAAGTATAATTCGTAAGACGCAAAAGAAATGGAGCCAATTCGAGTACCATGGTTCACAATCAGCTGTGCAGAATCGTGGGACGTAAAATCATTGAAAAACTACAATTTAGAAAGACTATTCTGTCACGGGGACAGTGGCGAATCCAGGAGTTTGATTTGGGGGGTGCTGAGTTCATAAAAATTTTGCATCGTCGTAACCTCATGGCTTACGTAAGTCAAAACACTTAAAAAAATCAAAAACACATCAAACCTTTATCTACCTGATAGTAAGAATCACAAAGTACAATACATTACTTTTGATAATTCAATAAAAACACAACGAAATAACTAACCAAAAAAAGGTTTCGACTGCATTTACGCTGCAAGTACGAGTGGACTGACTACAAAAGCGGGAAAATGTTTAAGCCTATTAAGCTGGAAACCAATGTTGTCACGGTTTAATTTTTAAAAAAAGGAGATTAAGAAGAAACAGGTGTAGTTATTTGGAAAAAAATTCAAGAATTTCAGATAAGCTCTGGTTGGCTATAGCCCATAGCTCCCCCTGGATTCGTCGCTATTTTGGGGCATTTCGGGGACCAACCAGAGATTGAAGGAGAAGATAATTATTAGTGCTCACCACATTTCACTGAACACCGATAATGATTTACAACTTTTATAAATGGTTTCGTTTACTCTACGCAATGATTGCGTGTATTTTTGTAAAAATAGCTTGTATTTTTGGCAAGATAAAAAAGTTTTCTTTAAAAAAACCAAATTGTTCCGCAGGATTTTTGATTATAACATGTAAAGTTTTCAATTAAATTATACGAAACTTAAGAATAAGTGACAATATGTTAGCGAAGCTCTATTAAAATTTGATGTAAATACTTTCAATGTTAGAGGAAATGAGAGTATTTGTAGAAAATAATTTTTTATTGCGCATGTGCGAAAAATACAATAATTTTTCTTTTATAATTTGGAAGCCAGATACATAGGGCAGGTATAAAAATTGCAGTTCAATGAAAATTCTTTACATCAAATAGATTTAAAAAGACATTGGCATTGCAGGGAGTAGAATTTATGTTGGTCTCAAAGACAAATAAAATAAATGTACAAACAATGAGTTTTTTTTCACAAAGTGATATTTTTCGAATCTTCTAATATTAATCGTTTAATTGTATTTAAATTAATAGTACTATTCATAACTAGCCGCCTTCGGCGACCAGCTTGTTCGCCAGGAATATTTTTTTCAACTGACTCCCTTTTGCATAATTTGTGTTTCATGGTTCCCTTAACAAAAAAGTTAACATTTGAAATTGCGGTAAACATTCAACCCTCGTTCATTTCGTGTCCTTGCACTTATTATGTTCCTATGTCTACATGAACGTCCCTAATTCAGTCACGTAACTGTTCCTGTCATGAAACATCTGTTGTTGAATCAAAATTGTGCGTTATCGATGCGAACCTTACTTTAAGGAATTTAATCTCAACAGAAAAATAGCGCGGTACGTTTAACGTCCAGCAGTATGTAAATTGGTATACCACATGCTGATAAAATGAATTAAAACACAGCAATCGTAATCGTTCAGTTTAGTGGATTATTTATTTTTATACTTACTATCTTGAGGACTTTCTATACAGATTCCACATAAAATTTGATCAAATAAATAAAGAAAGTAAATCCCAATAGGATATTTTAGCTTTCAACGATGGAAGCGAAACACGCAATTAAATATTTGTTTAAACAATGAAAACGGTTTGAATTTGATTGTAACTATTAAAAGTAATGTTAATTATGCAAACAAATAGTTAAAAAAATTAATTAATAAAAAAATTATATGACAACTTAATTGATATCATTAAAAAATAATTTAAGAAAATTTTAGATGGTTTAAAAATAATTTTTGAGCTGTAATACTTTCGGTAAAATTTAGCTTAACTTTTAATTAATTAAAAGTTTAAAAAACAGGCTCTGAGGTGCACATTTCCACCTTTCAAAGTATGTTTGTGCCACATTTCGTTGTTCTAGGTCTAGAAGCCTCTCCTATAGAGCAACAACACAAGCAATCAGACAGACACACACAAATACATACATTCGCCTATATTATTAGTAGAGATAATGCAAGATATTCAGTATATTCAACCTATATAAAATTTAATAAAACCGTTCAAAGATTCATGTAACAAATTGTAAGAGAACACCAACAACTTCAGCACCAGGCGCCCCCTACATGCTTTGTCAACCTCAGCTGTTATGACTGAAAATAACAAAATCAATTGAATGAGTGAGACAAAGAGCAAAAAATCTAACAAACGAATATATTTACCAGAATACAAATAAAGAAATAATTTAAAACTATAAGAATCCATCTTCGGAACGTTTCACTTATGCGTGAATAAAACTATGGAAGCGGAAGGTTTGACAAAGAAAATCGAAATTTCATAGCAATGTAGGAGTGGAAAAGCAATCGTAGCACGCTAGAGGGTGATATTGTGGATCACGTAAAACTTCCTTGCAGGAAACTCGGCGTTCTTGAATCTGCAGCAGAGGTAGTTTAGTGGAAGGTTATAGTAATTCGAACTAGAACGGTGGATTTCAATCTTTTTGACCTTCAATTCCCCTTTTATTAGTCATATTATTTTTAGCCTAGAGGCAAGGTATAGGGTCTGAGATAGGAGCGTTCCAGGTTCGAAACCGGATTCCGCTGAAGATCCATTGTGTATCCATTGTATATTGTGTTGCCAAACCATACTTTGGGGTGGAATGTCCTCCCACTGGTGTGCTGCGGAAGTTTTAAGATTGAGTACCAGCTCAGGTGTTGTCCTTGTCATCTAACCGTAGTTCAAAATTACATGGATCGTCTCAAAATTGCCCTTTTTTTTCAAAACGAGACGTTAATGTAACTAAACTGAACTAAACCAAACAAAACTAGTCATATCAATTTTGAGCACCCTCAGTTGTCATGTCCCCCCCAACCATCCCTCTTCGTAGGAATGTTTTTATTTATAATGATAATGGTTTAGATAAGATTAAGAGTCTTTTGATTCTGCATTTTTTCTCCATTTTTATGATAATGTTAGTTCAACTCCAAAAAAAATTAAGGGAACGATGAAATAATTAAATTTGTAAGACAACTTATGATGAAAGTAAAGAATAACTCATCCTGATGTTCAATTATTCACCGCTGCTTTTGATCATGTTTAAAAATAAAATCTTCAATACCAGAAGTTTTGAGAAGGTTTTGGATTTTTCTGGGTAAAACTAAACAAAATTGAAAAGAAAATAAAAAGAACAGAAAGAACAGTTGCGCCTTGTTTGAGTGCATCATTTGCGGGAATATGGGTGACAAATGCATGATCGTGCAATATGATTGATGGTAGGCGGTTCTGTCGACAACCAGTTATCAATCAATTCGTAGGTCTTAACTTAGTCTTGCATTTTTCTTATTTCCTGAATAGGCTTTCAGGTAACTCCACTAGCACAAATTTCATGTTTCGCATAAATTTGTAGAAGCAAGACTTATTTTCTATTTTAAACCCCTTACGTTTTGTGTTTTCCGCAATTACGAAGGCTTTTCTCATTCACCCCTAAATGGTCTGCCAAGTAACCCTTGGGAACGCGTACCACAGATTAGGAACCTACGAACTAACTGGGTAACGACGTATTAGCGTATAACGACTCAGTGTAATGGGCGACCCGCTATTCGCCTACACAGAGAGCGGCACCCGATGAGGCGGATTCCGAATCAACATATTTTGCACTGCCGCATCAAAGAATATGCGTTACGGGTTCTTTCGAGTGATGTAACAGGAAACGGAAACGAACGACATGAACACCTGAAATACAAGACCACGACGGGGTTCAATTTGATTGACGGAGTGCTTGGATTCTGCGATGCTCTACCTCTAAATCCTAATGTTATTTAGTGCAAATTTTGTATAAGATTCAATTCTGACAAGATGAATAATTAATTTCTAAAGGGTTTGATTTCTTTGAAAATTAATTGACAATAATAAGAAAGAGGGAAAGTAAGGAGAAAGAGTGAGGTGTGAAGAAACTGGGAGGGAAATGGTTATTGTTAATATAATACCACAATTATTGGGTACCTGTTGGGTATTTTCTCGTCGCACAGAAGTAAATCTGCTATCCTTTGGTCACGTTGGGTTAGTTGACCCGTTCTCTCGCAGTTTCTGTCTGCAAGTGTCTGGTGTTCGCCACCGGTCTCCCCTCTGACTTTTTCACACATCAGGTTGAAATAAAAAAGATGGTGCGTCGTCATGCAGAAGACAATCCACGTGACAGCTAATTTGCCAATTAAAATAAAACACGAAGTGCTTAGAGATCAATGAAGATCTACACTCACTATAGAGAACATTTAATTGTGCGTCGGCATGAAGAGAGATGGTTTCAGTTTCTCGCGGATAAAAAAATAATTTAAAACTGATGAAGAATTTATTAAAACTTTTAAGTTTATTCTAAACACTGAAATACGAAGTTGAAAAGTCTATTTACTTGTGAGTTAGCCACCAAACTACAAAACAAATAAATAAAAATTGTTGATATTGATCTTATTGCGAATTTGAAAACAAAACAACAACAACAACAATAATGTTATAAAATTTTACCGTTACCTGATTTTAAATTGAATGCGTTTCAGTACATTTCTTCTAAGTCAACCGAAAGCATAAAATTAGATTACCCTGAAAATACCGCAAAATAAAATCTCGATATCCACCAAAGGTGCAGCTTCCCTAGGCAGTTGCCTAATTTGGCTGTGTCGTAATCCGACCGTGCCTCTCTCCATGATTCGCCAGTGTCAAACTTGTATCGGAGTTGGCGGCCACGACTTCCAACAATTAAATTGGCACGACAAGCCAGACCGCCTGATCTTACTCATTATTTTTGCAGATGACATAGTGAAAAAAGACCGGCCGATGAAATCCACTTACAGGAAATTGCCGACGATTTAGCTTTTGTCATAATTAGTAGAATTCGCCGGAAACTGGAACAGTATACTAATTTAACACTCGAATTTTTTAAGATTTGGTCTGACAAAAATAATTTCGATATCCGAAAAGGAAAATCACAATATTTGTTAGCTGTACAGAGGTACAATCGTAGGGTACGGCATAATTCCGATATTTTTTATCACACCTCATAAGGAATTTATACAGAATATTATGAACAATCAGTGAGAAATTTATTGGTAAAACTATTTTTCACTCAGCATTATTAGTAAAGCCTTAATCAAAAGAGTGAATTCATAACTGGACAAGGAACTCTTATAAATTTGAAACCTAATTAATTTAATTTATGATAACTGAAATAGCAATCATGTTTTCGTATAATTATTTATCTACCTTTAGATTAATTTTTTTAACATGTGGTTAACATTTTTTCGCAGATTCTGTTGGAGTGTTTGACTGACTAAACACTGTTAAATATACACGTCCGTATGTAAAGTAGATTTCCGGTGAAAATGGGTAATGGCTTCGTGATCCTGAGACTCACAAACCAAAAACTGTCATCGTCCACCGAGGATGATGCGTTGTTTTTCGGTTCTCGATAGATTCGAATATTTTCAAAACCCTTAAGGGTAACACTAAGAATTTAATTCAAATTAGAAATTAAAACTATATTTTATAAGTAATAACTTAGCTGTTATTATTTTAGTAACATAAAACACCGTCGTTTAATAGAATGGCCGGTAATACTCGCGTTTACTAATGAATATTAGTAAGCAAAGAAAATAATGGTTTCACTATGTTATTTATAACTGAATATAATGTTTCTTCTTGGCGATGAATTTTGAAGAAAGGAGTGATGGCTCGTATATCGTTGTGTTACTGTTCCAACACAGCCTGCTCTAGCTACAAAAATATACATTTATGGAACATAATAAAACCGTATATTTTGAGCCATAAATGATGTATCAGAATTAATAAATCATAAATAAAGAAATCCTTATAGAAAATCATTAGCACTTCTATTAGTAACAAGATAAAGACAGGCAAGCTATAAAAAATTCTTATCCTGTGTCTTCATCATTGCTTTATTCATCAAATATAAGCAATAGGAAACTTCGGAAGAAAGGCAATTATCTAACAAAAGTCATGGTGTAAAGTACTCCTCTTCTCACCTAACTTTTCATTTTGCGCTTACGATGGGAAAATGACTAGTGTGGAACGAGAATATGCACAAAATTACAGCGTCCATTATATAATTTATTTTAAATACTATCTTGTAAAGGGATGAAATAAAAATGCAAATGTTTAATACGTCATTAACCATTCAATTCCATTAAGAAGGGTCAGACAATGGATCTAAAGTTCAGGTGCTCCTAGAAGAAACCCGTTACCTCAATAATAAAACAGTATAACATAAGATAGTTAAACAAGCTAATCACAGTCGTGCTGGCCAGAAAAATAAAATCCAATGTATGGGCTGATTGTGAAAATACATAAATGGCGAGTATATTAATTATCTATTCATGCTATTTAATAAAGAATTTAATGTCCTCACGTTGGTACGAATTAGAACTCTGGAGAACAAATTGACAATGCAGGTGTCGTCTTCGTCTTCTAGGTGCCTTTAAAAATCACGAGGACCGTTCAGATATAGCCCTCGTGTAGCTGGAAAAGTAGATTAATCTAATATTATACATACTGTAACAGAAAAGATTTTTTTGTCATTTTAAAATTCAAAATATTATTGATGAAATGATTCTGCTTTACCTGCATTAACTATGAATGTATATAATCTCCTGTTATTTTCATTTCATAATTATAAAAGTAATCAAAATTTTGAAATATCAAAACTATTGCTCTAAAGTTGAATAAATGCTGGAAGGAAGGATACCAACACATTGTAGTACATTTAAAATCAGTTTGTTATAAAGTTTTTCATTAAAATGTCATAGATTTCCTCTTTTCTTTATATGTACAGGATGATTCAAAATACGTTCTCAAACTTTATGTGTAGGTCAGGCATTCGATAAGCACTCAAAATCACATAGGAACATCTGGAGGCAGCAGTTGGCATTTTAAGCTTGGGCTTCTGTGTCTGGCCTGGTAAATGAAAATTAGAGTTGAAACACTTAACACTGAAAGGCCAAGTGAAAAGCATTAAGATCAACTTTTTTATCAATTTTAGAATGCAGCTATATTTGTTAATTTAATGGATGCAGTTTTATTGTTGTTAATAAGAACTGTATTGAATTTGGGCGTCTTAAAGTTAATATTTCACAAACGTATGCCTTATTTGATAGCAAGTGATGTTTTGCTTTCTATGTTGGAAAAATCTTCATTTATCTTGCCTCTTGAGCATTTACAACTTTTGGACAGCTTAAAAAATAAAAAAGAACTTTTATGTAAAGAAATAATTTCTAAAATTTTATTAGTATCGGCTTTGTCTGTAAAGGACTAGAGAGATAAATACTAGCCTAATTGATCGCAATTACTGTGCATAATGAAAATGCTTGTTTGGCGTTTTAAACTGTAGTTCACAAATAAGATGTCATTTTGCTACGAAACGAGCTCGTATATGCATGAAAGATATAAGCTTTCTTTCTGTTGTGAAATTACTGTGATATTCTAAAATGTTCTCCATATAGAAGTTCATATTTTAATCTTTAACAGGCTTAATAATTCTGCATTTCCAGATATATTAAAAGGTGATTTGATTCACGAGTAACCTTTTTCTATGCCTCTTTGGCTGTTACTCAGATGTAGCGAATTTTACAGACTGAATATATGTTATATTGAGATTTTATTTTAGAACAATTCTCTAATTATAACGCTTGTATCAAAATAAACAGATTAATGAAGAACTTCAGTTGTAACGTTTTTTGTATATTTGTAGTGAGAAGGCATGAAATGTTTATTTACTGATTTTATTATATTTGTGTAGAATTTGTGGCTTTTAATTTCATTTTCTGATGGAAATTTTTTTTGTAAAACCCAGTTTAAAATCGTCAGTTTTGTTTTATGACAGAAAGTAATCAAATAAAAAAGCATTAACTGTTTTAACGAAATATGAACACTAGTGTTAAGATTAAGAACTTGATGAGACAAAGAAATACAAATATTTCTCCCATTTTTTTCTTTTTTTTTGAGTTGATTTCTGAATTTCTTAATCAGTATATAATATTTCTACTAGCACCGCTTCATATTCATTTATTAATGACCTTAGTGAATCGATACACATTTTATTTTTTAAAACACTGGTAATTGTAATTAGCAGAGTTTTCATCCTTGTATTTATTGACAACATTGTGTTCAATACAAATCCATTATAAATGCAAAGAATTTCATACAACGAAGCCAAAAATTCAGGATATCTGCTTGCAACAATCGTGAAATACAAAAAAATCAAAATGGTTGGCTTTTCTTTCGAACTAATCATTTCAAAACAACAACATATCTTTCTGAAGACCTTTTTTATGATGGCTGGATTGGCAGATAATAGCCTAGTTGATCGCGATTAGTGTGTATGACCAAATTGAAGAGACGTGGTTGGAAAATCGCAAGGTTGTTACATGCTCGTTTCAAACTGTAGTTCACAAATGAAATTACCTTTTGCTACGAAACCAGCTCGTCTGTGCATAAAATGCATAAGTTTTATATCTGTTGTGAAATTACTGTGATATTTTAAGATGTCCATCATATGGAAGTTCATATTTTAATCGTTCAGAGGCTTAATAATTCTGCATTTTGCAAGAAACATTAAAAGGTGATTTGATTCACGAGAAACAGTTTTCTATGCCTCTTTGGCTGTTGCTAATCTGCAGCGAATGTTACAGACTATAAATAGGTTTTAATGAGATTTTTTGTTACAATAATTCTCTAATTATAACACTTGTATCAAATTTAGCAGATTAATGCAGTCCTTCAGTTGTAACTTTTTTGTATATGTGCAGTGAGAAAGCATGGAATGTTTATTTATTGATTTTAATACATTTTCGTCGAATTTGTAGCTTTCAATTGAATCTTCTGTTGAAGGTTATTTGCAAAATCCAGTTTAAAATCGTCATTTTTGTTTCATGAGAGAAAATAATCAAATAAAAAAACCTTAACTGTTTTAACGAAATATTAACATTGGTGTTAAGATTAATTGCTTGCTGAGACAAAATAAAATTACAATGATTTCCAGCATGTTTTTTTCATTTTTGCTCTTTATTTCCGCATTTCTTTATCAGTATATAATATTTCTACTCTCACTGCTTCATATTCATTTATGAGTGACCTTAGTGAATCGATACACATTCTATTTTTTAAGACACTGGTAATTGTAATTAACACAGTTTTCATTCTTGTATCTTTTGACAACATTGTGCTCAATACAAATCCTTTCTAAATACGATACATTTCACACAATTTAGCCAAAAATTCAGTATATCTGCTTACAACAATCGCGAAATACAAAAAATCAAAATGGTTGGCTTTTCTTTCGAAAGATCGAGTTTTGAACTTGTCATTTCAGAACAGCAACATGTCTTTCTGAAGATCTGATTCTTCAAAACTCTAATCGGATGAATCATTGTTCATTTTATTTATTAAAGCCATTGTTATAACATATAATCATATATTTTACTACTTCAAATTGAGTGAAAATTTCACGCCTTGC
Source organism: Araneus ventricosus (assembly GCA_013235015.1). Classification (NCBI taxonomy): domain Eukaryota; kingdom Metazoa; phylum Arthropoda; class Arachnida; order Araneae; family Araneidae; genus Araneus; species Araneus ventricosus. The sequence goes on along the minus strand of BGPR01006363.1, from coordinate 47,645 downwards.
GGAATTATTTCATAAGATGTCTTTAACACTCTGACGGCCGTAACAGCCAAGACAGACTGTCATACCAACTGCTAGACGACGGCGAAACGAGCGCCCGAAAAGACGTATGCTTATTTCTTTCTCCATTTTCAATAGGGTCTAAGAAGTCTAATTTATTTCTCTAGAAAACAACAGTGAATTTTTTTCGTTCTTTGTACTGATCCCCTTTATAAGTATCTCCTATTGACATTCTCTCTTACAGATTTATGGAATTATCAATTTCTAATTGAATAACATTTGAATTAGAGCCACTTCATATAGAACTTGAGGCTATCTCTCTGAGTTTTCAACATATATCTTCAGATTCAGATGCGGCATCTGTAACATACACAAATTTTCCCTCATCAAATGTCATATCTTTGTATTGGTAATTGCACCGTATTCCGGCCCCAGAAATTCTAAATCTTCTGTCACGTGCTGAAAATCCTAGTAACATTTCTGCTTTATCACCTAGTCTTCGGCGATGTTGCTTTGACAAGTACAAACATGCTCACGATAGTTTTCAACTGCCTTTATAAAGCCCATAGTACCGTAGAATCTTAATCAGCTGTAATAATAACATGATGATCTGAAAGCACGAGAATGTGGCTAAAGATTATGACTAAATTTTTTCCAGAAGCCGTATTCTGCCTGCAAAAATGAAACATTTGCACAATCTAATGAGGCAGCCTCTTTATAGACTAGTAGAGATTGGTGAAAAATACAACAGCCTCGGGATAGAACCGGATCCTGATATACTGCTTCGAATGCAACTAAAGTAATCGTAAATTGAATTGTTCGGTACTGCAAATTTATTAACCACAGTGTAATTTGCATTTCTTCTGTGCGGTTGCTCCGTATAGTGCCGCTTGAAGGGAAGGTTTTCTAACATTTTTTTCTACGCCAAGAAAAAAAACCAAACAATGTGCATGATGTACCCCACTTTAAAAATGTCTTATATTTTATGGTTTCTTGAAAAATATTCGGATTGTTTGTACACTCTTTATTTATATTTGCATAAAATTAAATTTTTACATAGCTTTACAAGCGGGAGTAAAAAAGGTTCAAGTCAAAATGAGAAATCATCTTGGAATAGTTAGGAATTAGGATTTGAAAATTTGTAAAATGAGTCTTACCACTTTTAACATTGAAAAAATTTCTATATAAAAATTAAATTTTTTATAGAAACAATTGATGTATTCGTAAATTTCAATTCTTTTATATAAAGCCTAGATATTTACTTCTAGGCTGGTAAACGAAAGTTAGTCTTATTATCATTTGTTTCGGATGTGATATGAAAATGTCAAAGTTACAATACTTTTCGCGATATCTCCATATTTGCCAAAAACGTATCATTCTTAAGAGGACTCAAGATCGGTAATATTCTTGACTTGTTGATGTAACTAAGGAGGAAACGACACAGAGGATTTACGCACGCGTGTGATAAACGATAGCAGCTCCCCATTTGGGGAAATCTGAATGAACTACTTTGAATGCTCTTATTCCCAAAGAAACCCAACATAAATGACGCAATGTTGGATCTTTGGTACGGATAAATGGAATTTTTTGGCATAGTATACATTCTGGTTATCTTTATTTTTTATTTATTAAATGTGGAATTATGACAAGTACGTCAGGAAAAATATCGATGATCTCTTCAAAATACTTATTATTCAAAATCCTCAATATAAAAACAAGAAGTTAAAATGTTTTTCAAAACATTCATCAAATCTGATTTAAATTATTTACCAATTTGTAATATTTTAAAATATTATTTTCGCTTTTGTATATGAAATAATAAAATCTTGTTTTATTAATTTTTGTACTATTGCTGTAGCAGTTCAAAATGTTCATCATGTGGTATAATTTGACAAAATATGCTTATTTTTTGTTTTCCCGAACCTTGATAGATTAAGTACCGAATAATGTCTTGGTAATAAAAATAATTTTTAAAGACATGGATTAATGTTTCTGTATTACTGTCCAAATGCATTATTTATTGTCAGTATCGTCAATTTTTTGAACTGTTATAAAATTCTAAAAGAGATTTAACGTTAAAAAATTTCAAGATAAAATAACAATTAACAGTGTTTACAAACTGAATCCGTAATGACAGAGGCAGCTTCGTTTCATTTAGCATAATCCTAGCAATTTCAATTATTTCCGAATTGACCCTTTCAGTCACACCTTTGATTTTCGTTCATAAATAAATTGTAGGAAAATCTCCGAAAAATTATATGTAAACTCTAATTCGAGGTTATGTCCAGTACTTGCCTTCTCTTTTTGCTCGCTTCCCGTTTATTTTGGGTTGAATAAATTGTAAAACGACAAAAGTATATATATATTTAGGAAATTGAGCAGTAATACACGGAGAATTAATCGTAAATGATGTATTTGTATTCGTCGGAAGACTGTACTGGTACTGGACACCATATATATAAGCGGTCACTTTCCATAGCACAATTGGTGGAAATTTCATTCATTCTTTAAGCAATGCGATAGTAGCTTTCGCAATAGTATAACTATTTCACATTCGAACAATACCCATTACAAATTATCAAGCCGTAAAATCTTTTCGAACTTTACAAATGCCTGAGAATAATAATGTTTATACATGCAGTGTCGAAACATTATATGGCCTTTTGCTTCTTTTAACCCGGGAGGACGAACATCAGGCCTACAAGCCCCGAATGCAGCAAGAATTTATTACAAAAAATTATCCCCTCAACGAAAAACTTCCAGATTCATAGTAGCTGCATTAAAGGTCATTTACTTGCTCACCACAGGTAGTTCAAGAAATTCTCCTCATTTGTTATCTCAGAAAACAGAAGGTTGTGGCTCTCAAGCCCGATCAGCTCTCTCGCGTATTTGTGATGGATTACTAAATAGAACAAATAGATGGAGACAATTTATCGCTATTCGAATTACAAATATCATATGGAAAGACTAGCAAATCCTTTAGCTGAAATATCAACTAATTAAGAATCAATTACTGAAGAAAATAATGATAATGTTGATGTTGAACTAGTTAGAGATCATATGTCGAATTCTGAAAGTAATTTGACAATTGATCCAATATTTTTGAATTTAGAAGTCTGGAGTTAAAATGGTGTAGTAAACGGTAATTTGGCCTCAATTAAAAAATAGTGGAAGAAAATAACCTCGCTAAAATATGAGAACTTTCACACAACATCGTGAAAACACTACTCGAGTATTTTGATGAAGCAAAAATTGTATAATTTGTTCAAAATTCTTGAAAATGTTTATCGATGAGACAGAAATGTATTAATATCTATATACAGAAGAATTTAGGTTATTTTGGATGGTAAATCCAATCTTTCATGAATACTTTGACAGAACAAGCATTCATTCATCTTCTTCATTTGTATGCACAGCACAGAGAGGAGAGATTCTTCCGAAATTATTTTTTTTAAATAATTTATACTCTGTACACCAGCACAGCAAATGTTTCCTATTAAAGAATATGTAATTTCTTACGGGTTTTGTTATGAGAACAGGATCCAGGGCCTATGAAATCCGACCGCATTTGGCCAGTGTCATTCCATATAAAATTTATAGTAATGATTCATGAAGCTGGAGGTGGGGCAGTTATTTAAACTTTTCTTTTGAAGATGGCCAGTTTTGCGGCAATCTGAAATTTAAATAAATACGCACATTTTTATTGAAAACACAAGACAAAATAATTTTTATAAAATGTTACTTAAAAAAGAGGTATATATTTTTACCTTAAAAATAGATTCAATCGTAAAAAAAAGAAAAATCAGATTCTCATAGCCATATTTCCTGCAAGGTCGCACTAAATATTCTCTGTGTTTTCATGAGGATTTTCTTCCCAATATTCATGTCCTTGAACTTCTGATTGTAAAATGTTTCTGCAGAAAACCTATTCGTCAACTCTCTCTCAATTTGGTTCAAAATACATCGTCAGTAATTTGGTACAACATGACAGAGTTCTAGAGGGTTCACGATTTAGCCTGGAATCTTGACTCTAAGCTTACTGGTCGGGATATTTTTCCTTCTCTTCACACTTACTTTTTCTCACCTGCCTCAAATCTATAAAAAGCCTCTCCTTTCACGAATATTTTAATATTTTGTTTCGTTATTAAATATTCTTTGTCCGGACAAATTTGAAATGGCATCTTACAGGTTGTTTTATGAAATGCTTCTGATTTTCATCCAATCATACTCGACATCCAATTTCATCACGCATAACCCAATAATAACGGCATTAGATTGAAATTTTTATATAAGTTGTCTTGTATAACTGTCTTTGAAGTTATGAAAAAAAAATCAAGCTACAATTCGCATATACGCAATAAAAATTTATTTACTCCAATTGTTAGTATTTCCTCTAATATTCAAGTAATTACGTCAAACTTTAATACAACGCTTCTGCATCATATTGTCACATATTCTGTAGATTTCATTCAATTTAGTTGAAAACTCTGGAGGATATGAGCAAAACACATGCGAAAATTCGGGATTTTTTTAAAGAAACCTTTATATCTTCCCGAATATTCACGGAATATTTTCGAAAATGGATGAGAATATTGCGCTCATCACACAGAAGAAATGATGGAAATTGCAAACCATTGTCTGCTTTCTGTATTGATCACCGTTTGATTGAACTACCCTTAAAGATTGGCCGTGTTTTTGTAACCACCCAATATATTTTTTTATCAATAAATTAACAAAATCATCTTTTTTGCCAATTTTCTCTCATATCAAAGGAATGGCTAATTTTCTTTCAGAAATTTTTAAAATATTCATTGCATATTGAACATTTCTGATATTTATTATTCACCGACGTGCTATTTTGGTATTGATAGGATTTTTTTTTCTTTACTTTAAAATAACCACCTTAAACTTAAAGATATTTTATGAACAAATCAGTTTCTCTTTATAATACTTTATAATAACTTATCACTGTAAATTTCAGACTTTATTGAAAAGGGATTGCTTTCATTCGTATTGTTCTGTGTTTGAAACCTACATCTATTTATTAGGTAAAATGAAGTAATTAAAAAATTCATAGTTTAAAAAATCCTCTTTGGCAAGCCGGAATTCAAAGGTGGATTCCTTTCGCCCGGAAAATAAGAAAAAAATCATTTTTCAGGTCATAACTTCTAACCAAATCAAATAAGTTTCCACATAAAAGCTGTTCGTAATTATAACGTATTGTTTCGCCTAATCTGTATTTTGTGTCTGCCTCCATTCGTACGGAAATTATGGGGAAATCAAAATTTCTACCCCCTCCATTTCCACCTTCTTTGAGCTGTATAGAACATATACGAACTCGGAAGATAATTTAACCGTCCCAACAACGTATTCCTAGCCAGTTAAAATCTAACAAATTTACTCAAGATATCGTGTTCACCAGAAAACATGGGCAAAGCGTTATATATAAACTTTTGAACGAGGGGTGTTTTGGGGTTTTAGAATCATTATCGGTGAATTTTCTGGAAGTCGTGTCATGACAATCATTTCATTATGTAGAATTCCTATAAGGAATTCACCTAATAAGCAGCAAATATTTAATTAGCACACTTTCTGCTATCTTTCCGGAGACCATTTCACAATTCAACTTTAATTAAACAACATTATTGGGACGATTATTTTTAGGAAAATAATTTTCCGCAAATTGGTATCTCTTTTTAGTAAAAAGCGAAAAAATGACAGTATTATGTTAAAATATTAAAAAGACGCAATTATATCCTATTTCAGTATATTGTTTCTTACCACTATTTCTAATTTGTAATAATGTGTAAAGAGTTAAAATTTATCCTGTAATTCGCTTGGATAACAGCAATGGTTATATCTTTTGAAATTGCCGCCTATAAACTGAAAATTTTTAGAGCGTTATGGGTAGACTGGTATGTCATAACAGACAGAGAACTTTTTCATAATAAGTGCCCACAGTACCACTCAACAAGCAGGAAATGAACTCACTGATGACAAATTCTTGATTTTAAATAGTAATAGTATTTCAGTTTATCTTCATTAAGCATCCTTCAAATTATTCATGGTTGCGCAACATATCGTACAAATTTACAAAACGTTTCAATATTTATGAACTATGTTTTAAAGTAATGAAAATTATGAGAAGACAAATACATATGATAATATAATTCTCTTTACACATAAAATTTATGACATTCGCTTTTGTACTAGGATTCCTGTGATATTTTGAAACTGTCCTGATGTAGAAATTTTCTGCAACATCATACATTAGTCATCTTTAATTTTTAAAGCCATGGTATTTCGATGGATGAATTAGAAAGAAATAATTTCGTTCTGATTAGATATGAAAGAATATACGTTTCGGCAAGTGCTCTGAAAGTCTCAATAAATACGATTCCTGCTTTTGAGGGGTAGTTTCTTAATTATTGACTTAGAGTTCTGAGAATCTCTTGAAACATTACTATATGGAATATATTTTTTTAAAAAAATTGAACTCAATAACTTTTTAAAAAGATTATTATTTTTTATTTTTAAAACGTTTCATGTTAAAACGTTTTATTTTTCACTTCATTTTGCATTATACTCATAAGTACTCATAAAAACTCATAAGTACATTTGCAACATAATGGGGTATTATTTTGCTATTTCATTGAATAGTTAATTTATAAGAAATATTTTTGTTTTTGTTTATTTAATTTTCATCAAAATTTTACATTTTTAAAAATAAAGTGACTTTTAACTATCTAAATGTAGTCGAAACATGAAATGGATGCCAAGATTTATTTTCGTATCTATCAGCATACTGTACTTAAAATTTCATAAGATTTTCTTAAAAATTAAGATGCATGGAACATTTTAAAGACACGTAAATCTGAAAAAAATATAGTTTTGAGTTAAAGACATTTTAAATATATATGTACACTTGCCTTTGTTACTTGCGCTCTTTATACCATACACTATTCATTTTATTAAACGGCAGACATATTTATGCATGTTATTCACTTAAAAGTAAATTTTGAAGATAAAAAAAAATTTAAATGGAAAGTCTTAATTTGATGTGTTAGAATTTTCAGGCACGTGTGTTTTCTAAATAATATAAATAACTATTTATTTTCAACAAAAATAAATTAAAATTTGTCTTTCGCAAATCTGTTTATTCACATTTTATGATCATGATTTAGACATTCTTCTTGAGTAATTTTCATACTGTCACCATATACATCTAATTCAAATAAATGTTGGCATGTCTTGGTATCGCCATCTGACAGAACATTCATGTATCACATACTATAGTTTTCAAGTGATCTCTTCCATAAAATTTCTACAGCTTTAACTTCCATGGCATTTGATGATCCCGCATAGCTTTCGAAATTCCGGCCTGTGGGGTCTGTACCATTTGGTGAAATCAGCACTGTGTTCTCCAAGATCCCTTTTTACAGTACTGCATTCAGGACAATTTTTCGAAAGTGTATCGTAATCAATGACGAGGCCAGTCAAAATATCGACAACAATACCAATTCCATATCAGGACGAATGTCAACGTTTCTACCATGTGCCATTATACGAGACAGTAAAATTAATAATACCATCATTTTTGTAAGATGGGGATGTTAAACCATTATAGGCAATATTTCGTGACGAGACCAGTCGAAATATAAACAATACAAATTCTCCTAATACATTTTATGTAAACATTTTCTTTACAAGTATCTCCTTTTGGGAACCTCTCTTTATCAGATTTATGGAATTATCAATTCATAATTCAAAAACATCTGAATTACAGTAACCTTCATACATAACTCTAGGCTATCTCTCCGAGTTTTCAACATACATCTTCAGATTTATGATGCGGCATCTGTAACATACACAAATTTTCCCTCATTAGATTTCATATGTTTGTATTCGAAATTTCGTCTTATTCCGGACCTAGAAATTTTAAATCTTATGACACGTATTGCACAACCTAGTAACCTTTCTGCTTTATCACCAAGTCTTCGTCGATGTTGCTTTGACAGGTGCAAACATGCTCTCGATAGTTATCAACTGCCTTTATAAACCCCATAGTACCGTAGGATCTTAATCAGCGGTATTTATAACATAATGATGTGAAAGCACTAGAATGTAGAAGCTGATGAAGAAATTTTTTCTAGAAGCCCTATTCTGCCTGCAGAAGCTGAAGCATATGCACAATATAATGCGGAAGCCTCTTTTATAGACTATTAGAGATTGGTTAAAAATACCACAGCCTCGGACAAGAACAGGGCAATGATAAACTGCTTGGAACGCAGCTAGAGTAATCGTAAATTGAATTGTAGGATACAGCAGGTTTATTAATCACAGCTTAATTTGTTTTCTTATGGGTAGTTGCTCCTATCGTGCCGCTTGAAGGGAAGTTATTCTACTAATTTTTTTCTATGCCAAGAAAAAATCAAAAAATGTGCAAGAAGTGCAACACTTTAAAATTCTGCTTATATTTTATAGTTTTTTGAAATGTCTACGGATTGTTTGTACACTCTGTATTTATATTTGGGGTATACTCTGTATTATAATTTGATTTCTTAAGGGTAGTTGCTCCTTATAGTTCCGCTTTAAGAAAAATTTTTCTACTAAATTTTTTTCTATGCCAAGAAAAGTGCACCACTTTAAAATCAGCTTATATTTTATGGTTTCTTGAAATGTTTACGGATTTTTTTACCATCTGTATTCATGTTTGGAAAAAAATAAGTTTCCAGATTGCTTTAGAAACGGGAATAAATGATTCATGCCAAAATGGGAAATAATATTATGTGTCTGTTTGCAATTGAGATTTGGAAATTTGAAAAATATGTATTACCACTTTTAATATTGAAAAGGTTTCTATATAACATTTAAAAGTTTCATTTAAACAACTGATTATGGCTTATTTACCTTGATTTCCTTAATACAAAGCCCAGAGTTTTATTTCTGGGCTGGTAAATGAAAATTAGTGTTAAATCGTTTGTTTTGGGTGTAATATGAAAACGTAAATGTCACAATACTTTTAACATAGCTCCACATTTGCCAAAAATGTATCATTCTTAAGACGACTCAAGCGAGGTATTATTCTTGACTTGTGGATTTAACTAATTAGGAAAAGACACATGGGGATTTACGCATGGGTGTGATAAACGATTGCAGCACCCCCATTTGAGGAAATCGGAATTAACTACTTTCAATCCTCTAATTTCCAACGGAACGAAACCGAAATGACGCCATGTTGGATCTTTGGTATGGATAAATGGAATTTTTTGCATAGTATACATTCTGGATACCTTTATTTTTTATTTATTAAATTGTGGAATTATGACAAGGACGTCAGGAAAAAATCGATGTTTTCTTCATAATACCTATTATTCAAGATCTTCGATATAAGAACATAAAGTTTAAAATGTTTTTCAAAATATTGAAATCTGATTTAAATGATTTACCAATTTGTAATATTTTAAAATATTTTTTTCTCTTTTGTATTTGAAATATTAATTTTTTTTTAATTTTGTACTATTACTGTAACATTTCAAAATGCTTATCATGTAGTATAATTTTATAAAATATGCATTACTTTTATTTTCCCGAACCTTGATAGATTAATTCCCGAATTACATGACTCTGTCATAAAAATGAAATGACGAAAAATAATCGTCAATGATGATGAACAAGTATTTGGATTCGTCTGAAGATTGTGCTAGTACTGGACACCATATATCTAAGTGGTCCCTTTCCATAACACAATTGGTGGAAATTTCATTGATTCTTTAATCGATGCCACAGTAGCTCTCGCAATGGTTTAAAAATTTCACATTTAAACTTAACCCGATACAAATTATGAAATCGAAAAAACCTTTCGAACTTTAACCCTCTGAGCGATTAATAGGTCAGAGCAAACCGTCTCAAAAATATCTCTCTGCTTGGCAATAGGTTCCTTTAAGAAATATCCCCGTCATACAAGAGGGGTTTGAAAATCAAACGCCTGACTTTTCCACCCTCTCATTGCTATCTGCGGTGTTGGCATTAGAATCATAAATTCTTATCAACTTCGGGATAAACGAGCTGACGGCATCTCGCACAGTGGAAATGTGTAAACAAGTTGTTGATAGAAATATGACGTCATCTGACGAGCGACTAATCAGATTTTCTTTCGGTATTTTCCAGTGTGCGGGATGGCATCGGAAATATGTAAATCACCCAGAAAAGGTGAATATAAGTGCGTATTCTTTCTCTGTGAATCAGTACTTGGTTGTAAGGACTGGTGTGTTTGTGTATTTTTGCCGTGTGGCTTTCACAGTCCACAATGTTTGTCATCAGTTATGTTTGTTGCCTTCTGAGAAGTCTTCCACACCAACACCAAATATGTCTTTAAGATTCCGCTGACGCTATTAATGGTTGCTCTGCTGAGCCTTCAACGTCATTTGACGATGAGAAAGGCTAAAGGCGGCAATTCATCTGACGTCCATTCCATTCCATTTGGCCCAAGACTGGTCTTTCTTCCTCCCATTTTAATCGAAAAATACAGGCACGCCACTCACTTGTATTTCAATTGACTGGGAAGAAAATTTTGCAGCTAGGGAAAAAAATAGGGATTTTCTACAGTCTGGGGAAAAACGGAGATTTTTCAGTCCACTTGACATATCAACAAGATTCATGCACGCGCTGTGTAGTTAGAAATTGTACGCTTAACTTATTATTATTTTTATTCCTTTGCAGCTAAAAGTCCCATATCACAGATTTATTAATCGATATTAAAAATGTGGTTGTCAATGATTTTAAAAACGTGTTATTAAACTGAACGTACCGCCAGATTTTAATGCGATTCCGTGTGAAACTTGTGACATTATTTTTAAGGAAGGTATGATGCTGGAATATTTTAATTGTACATGTAATATTGATTTTGAATTAAAATTTTACTTATAAAAGCAGTTTTTTGTATAGATATTGTGATTTATATTTGAGACATAAGTTATCTTTTTTTTGTATATAACTTTTAACTAATAAATAAATTAGCAGTATTCTTTTGTTATGATTGTTTTATCTAGTACAACATATTCATTTTACTACCCTATGAATTTTATTGCTTTCTGAGAAGCTAGTACATTCTTTGAAGAGAAAAATCTATAGAATTTTGTTTTGATGTAACGATTGAAATGAAAATATACATTTAAGTACCTTTTTTATTCTGTTGATATACTTTTATTCTTGAATGCAGACTTTTAAAAATGTTGTTTTGCTTTTAATGCCCAAAGAAAGGAAAATTTCTATAGTAATTTCAATAGTGCCAAAAACCTGCGATGAAGGATTTGATGAGACAGTAAAATTAATTTGAATTTAATTTCAACAATAAAAAGCATTGTTACATGTTGAAAATGAATTTTGTTTTGAAAAATGCATTGTAAACAATAATGACACATTAACATAGCCAAATATTCAAGTCTGTACTCCTCTCTTCTTATATGGTAAAAATTCTTTGAATAATTCCCATTTATATAAATTAACTACTTCAACATAAATTAGTTTTTATCTTTGTTAAAAGCTTTTTTGGAAAATTAGAACTAGAAAACTGGTTATTCACTGTTAAACTATTTTTAAGAATGAAATTCACTGAAATTATTTAAAATATATAAAGAAATTAAATGAAGCTAAGTGTCATAATAAGTCGTTAAGAAAGTAAGAATTATTATTGAACCATGAACAGACGAATAATCAACTGTCAATTGCTGTTACATGGTTAGGCATGCGGGATACACCTGTTCCTTTGTGTTGTCTTATATCTCATGCACTAACCTTTTGAGATTGTGTGATATTGTTCCCGAGTATTTGAAGGTCAGGTACTGAAAGAGTGACCTCTAAACAACGAATGGAATTTAAAATGCAGCGTTTTGAAAACTAATGGGGGACACCTGTATCCCGCACAACTAATGGAGGGTTAAATGATTTTGAGTTTTTAATTTTGATATTAGCTGATTACAATTTTTTTTTAATAACAGAAGAGTTTACTTTTTTGAATGATTCTGAAGGGTTTTTTAAAGTAGACTATAAGTGAAACTGATGAACCCAAAGACAAAAATGATGCAATACCATAAATATAGTCAATAAGTATCGATCTATAGTACAAAAATAGTAAATTCTTTAATAAACAAATTTAAGCTAGACAATTTTGTATTGACATTTTTTATGCAAAATCAAATTTTCTACAAATGAAGTCTACAAGGAATTGAGAATCTTGGAATAACAACTTTAATTTTTATATAACATATGTAGAGAATGATGCACTAAAAGCATAATTTTTAATTTTATAAAATACTACAATGGCTTGCAATTTGTAAATTCATATATAAAGCAAATTTATTTAACAGTTTGCAAATTATAACTAACGGTGATAACAACTCTATTTAAAAAATCATGAAAACTAGTTTGGTATAAAAATCTAACAATTTTTGAATAATTCAGCATGTTTATGTGTTGCACATACATACATGTCTATTTTTAAAAACGACTGGATTTTCACTAGCTTATTGAGACAAGAAGTTTTATTATTTTACTAGATATTATCTAAACGTTTCAAATTTTTTCAATATCTTAATGATATATTTGTTCTAAATCAAAACACAAAATAGGTGTCTGACTTCTTCATTTCGCAGTTACAAATTTTTTCCATTGTTTTGTTGAATGATATTTCATATTAGGAACTTTCAGCTGGCTTATTTAATCATTTGAGAGCACACGAATAACTGGCATTTGGGTTAAAAATCAAATTGAGCACTTTTATAGAGAAAAATTTTAATAGTGGAGCATGATTCGCAATACAGAATCTGTTCAAAAACTTTATAGACGATTTTGTTTCGCCGTTGGAAATATTTGTCTCCATGGAGAAATTTATTTTCAACTAGCTGTAACCCGCGACTTCGTGCGCAAAGAATTTGAAGTATTAAATTTTTTAAATTCACGAATATAAATGTTTCGTTACATGTTAAAAGGGAAAATTAAAAGTTTTGACGGTTGATAATACATTATTGGACGACTAACAGGAGTGTTTGCTGTTATAGTTAGGTAATTTATTTATCTATTCTAACACACTTTTGTATACTACGTTTTTTTGTTTTACGTTTTTCGCACGAATGTAGAGGTTTAGTGGTCTGGCCACACGTGAACACGCCACATATGTTGCCTATGGAAAAAATATGGTTTTCCAAATGTACGCCTGCCCCTTTGAGTGTCTGGCCCTGAGCCTACCTTTTGAAATTGGATGGCAAATCCTTCGGTATTATCGGAATGCGTGAAATTAAAACACTCTCTCGTTTTAAAACATTCTCACGACATTTGGACCTAGGGGTGCAATTTGGAACCGTGCGCAATCTCGGTACATCGAGGTTATGTATCAATAGTACTGGCACACCGACTTTTAATATCAGCTTGTCGGAAGGTACCCCTGACAATTCTAAGGAGTTCAAGAATTCTACAGTATATGACGTTACTTGTAACATATATTTATTTTATGTATCTGACTTAAACTTTCATTAATCAGTGCCAAAATTACTAATTCAACAATCATTCTCTATTCTTCATATATTCTCCGTTACTGTAAATTACATCATTGTACTCAATGGTATCATTAGGTGCTTACAATCTGTGTAATATAACATCCACCATGTTATATGTCATGCGCTTCTACCATTCAACAGAATACATAAAACAAAATAATCTATCGTCGCATATTTTCCTTTAGTTATAATAAACTTTAGTTTCTAAATTTTAATCTAAAAACTCTTTCAGCTATATTATATCTATCAATAGATTTCTGTCCCGGCGTCAATTTATCGACAGCTTCTTGAATAAAATCTGATATGGAGAAGTATAAATCACTAAAATTAAATAGACTGCAAACTCGAAAAATGAAAATCAAGCGTCGAGTTGAGTAATTACATTTATTATTCCATTAATAAATTATTTGTTTATTTTCTCTGAAAGATCACATAATCGCGGCTTTCTTTATGATCACGTGATGTTTGACATTCAAAATAAGTTATTCTACGTGTAGTTTGGCCGTCAAAGCGTAACAGACAGACACACTTTCTCATTTAATATATTATTAAGGATTTATTATTTTTTCGGAAACGCAGGTAAAAATGACAGGTGATATGAACTGCAGTGATTTTTTAATCTAATTAAATAAGCTTTAGAATTCTTTAAGAACCAATGAAAACATTGCCAAACGATATTTGAAAAAAAATAAACAGAAAAATAATGGCCAAGTAATTACACCGTTGCCTAGCAACGCATCAGTATCAATTCTAGTATCATTAAATTTGATTTATTTTAAAATCGTCTGCGTGTCAACTTTTTTTTAAATTTTGAAAAATTAATACAAATTGAGTGAAAAATGTCACAGATATAAAATTGATATAATTGAAAAGGTAAAATTTTGAACTTTAAAATGGTATAAAAATAATTTTCGGGGGATAATTTGCTCCGAACTTACAGCGGAAAAACGGTTTCGGTTACTTTTTAATTAATTGGCTGTTTAATTAACTTTAGCGCTTTAAAAAGTTGACAGTAATTTTACCCTTGTCTTAATTAATAAGTGTGCAAAGTTTGGTCCAAATCAGTGCCGTTGTTTAGGAGGAGATGTGGAACATAGATACAAACATACATACAAACCCACAATGACTTTTATTTATATTAAGATTACATTTTCGAAATTATACGTTATCATCACCGATCTAAAATTTTTGTATTCCATGCAAAATGAGGCTTTTAAAGAAACAATGGTTGGAAGCTATGTCTTTGCACTTTCGGAAGAGAGTTGTTCTTATTTAGTTCCTGAATGATGCTGTGAAAGCCACGGTTTTCCAACATCTTAAGTTGCGATAGGTAATATTTTTAATAAAAGAGAAAAAAATTTTACAAGTGTGGCTTCAATAGGAGAAATTGTTTCAAAGACATATCCCCAGTATTCTGAATATTCGAAGATGAGATATTTAAAGTTAAAAAAAAATCCCCGAAGTCAAAGGTTTGTTGCAAAATCATCTCAATAAAATACTCTGCAGAATTCTTTATGAAAAAGTACTTATGAGGGGAAAAATTGTCAAAATAGGTGAAGTTTGGGTCTATTTAAATGATTGCAAAAATAAAGGATCAATTTATTATCATCAAAGTGGAAAAAAAATCTTAAAAAATGGTTTAAAGAATATACAGAAAGTTTTTTCCAAGATATTTATGATTCTTTCTGGTTTCTCATGTAATGGCAAAATAAAAGAGAGTGGAGAAAAATGTCAAACTCAACTCCACATATTATCAGGAATATATTTTAAACCCAATTTCTAAATATGAAATATCTCTTTATCCACAATTCCATCAATCAGTAGAACTGCATGAAGACAAAGCAAGCAGGCACACATCAAATTACACTATTAATTTACTGGAAAAATAAAACAAGGAATGGTTATCAAGACTGTACCCGTCTCTGCTTTTCCTGCTAAATCCATCCCACCTATCAATGTTTGTATCACCCATGAATTTTTGGAGATTTAAAAAGCACATTATCCTAATGTCGACCTACCTTTGCAGGCTTTGAAAAGCTGCTCAAGAGGAATGCAACAAAATACCTCTTCCGATACTAAAAAAGACATTATCATGGAAGTTACGATGTAGAAAGATTGATAAAAATAAGGCTTATCAAATTGATTATTTAAAATACAAAAAAATATGTAAAATAGTTCTGTAATTACATTTTAAAGAACCAAAAAAAATGTGTAAACAGCCTCTGTAGATAAAAGTCTTTATGAAATGATATAGTCTTTTAACAGTCAATAAATAAAACTTTTAAAATAACAAAAAAGGAAGTATTTATCGTATGAAATTGGCTGGTGTAGTGAAATTTAAAAAGTCATTTTTTATCATATATATATATATATATATTCTTTTTCTGCTCAGCTGTTAAAAATTATTACATTTGCAATTATTTTTTTCCAAATGTGATTTTGAAACCTTTGCTTTCATAAAATAAAAAAGTAAATAATTTTAAATATGCATTCTCATCCACCGTAGGACAAAATCATATTTTTCTAATTTTAATCGAAAAAAAAAACATTTTCTTGAAAATTTTTACGTACAGAAATCTTATAAAATTCCCATTGTATTAGGCTAAAGTAATAACAAGCATACTTGAATAACTTTCATATTTCTTAGAAAATATGTTTGAAAAATCCTAAACTAACCAAAGGTAACCAGATTGGGCACTTAAATCAATCATTTTACCTAATTGAATGCAAGACATATTAAAATCACAGTTTGATGTAGGATTTATTCATATAGCTGAGAACAATCGTTTGCTCATTCTTATTGCATTACATAAAAGCTAAAAATAATCAATTTATAATTGTATCAACTACCAGTGCGACACTTTATTATATTCTTGTTGTAACCTCTCTCTTCATATATTGATGGAATTCCAATGTAAAAAAAAATTTCAAAATCGGCTCAATAAATAAATGGAATTCCTACTCAAGAAGGAAAACTCAACTGCAACTATTAATAAAAAAAATCTTATATATTCTGTACAATAGTTTACAGAAAAATATTTCAAGATATTCTGACTTACAAATCTAGCTCTAAATACTCATGACACACTATAATCACATTTATAAACATGACAACAGGTTCAAGATATAAGAGTATATATATATAAAAAAAATGGCCATTTTATTTTTATAAATTAAAACCTTCCTATACACCAATACTATTAAAACAATTTTACCAATTAATAATAAAAATTATCACAAAATATTTTTATGAAATTGATCCAATTTAAATAAAAATTTTATAAAATGACTGCCAAAACTTTTAATCAGATGTAATACTACTCTATTATTTTCTAACCTTAAACAAAGTTTGATCTTGTCCTTTTTAAATTTTTACTAAATCTGCAATTTTTTCAAATATACTTTCTAATTTTAGTGCAACATTTAATACAATTTAATAAAAGAAAGGTATTAAACTATTTAAATTTATTTTGAAGTGTCTCTGTGAAAAGACTAGTAATATTTAAATCTGCAATGTATTTTTTTTTCTAACAGATATCTGAACTTTTACAGCTCTTTAAGAATATTTTGCCAAGAATCTAATCAATTACTTTATAAAACATAATTTAACATTTTCAGTGTCTTTCAAGTTCATTTAAATCAGAATTTTAATCAAGGTGATTATCCCAAGTATTTGTCATCAGATGTTATTTATTAAATTAGTGATCAATGACACTGAAGAAAGAATTGAAATCTTTACTGCTACTTATACAATATTGCAAATTAACCAAGAGACAGTTCTAGAATAAAAATAATAAATATTTGGCTGTAAAATTATTTATAAAATTCTTTAGTTTTTAGATATGAATTGAGAAACACAGAACTTAGCTTAAATTTTTTTCTGGTTGCATAGTTAAAATATACACAAACACAATAATTAACAAACTTTATGAATTGTCAAAAAATATTTTTATTATATACAAACAATGTTTACAAATTTTTCAACAGATGACACATTCAGCTTTAAACTCGTATATATACATACAACTTGTCGGTGCATTTAATTTACTGCAAATAAGAGATCTTAAAACTCTGGATGCAGGGGTATGTCTTAACGTAAAGTATATTTCATTTCACAACACTAATAAATAACATGTAAAAAAACCATATGTTGAAATTTAAAAAAAAAAATCTGTCATGAAATAAAATAATACATGCGTTAACTTCGTTTTTTTTTTCTCTCTTCCGAGAGAACTGGTGGTCTTGCTTTCACTGAGGGTTTCCAATATCCACTTCTTCGTTACAAACTGGAAAACCCACATGTCTTTTGAAATTAACACTATTAACAAATTTCATCACTAAATTACATTGATTTCGAACTTTTAAAATTCAAGCTCCTACTTTTCACTGAATGTCCAGGCATAGTTCATACATCCAGTTCAAACAGAATATATACGAAATCTATAAATGAAGAATAACAACTCATTAAAATTACGTAGTAAAATTTCATTACTTAAAAACTACAAAAATAATACCCATATGTCATATATTAAATTTTACAAAAAATTTAAAGTTACAATGAGACAAAACTAAGCAAAATACACTGATTCCTAAATATACTATATGAATTTTGCACACAATGAATTAAGATAAGTGGATAATATTTTAAGAGATAAAATAAGTTAAATATACTAAGCAACATTATAACTATTCTCCAAGAATTATTCAGACACACTTTAAAGGTTTAAATAAAACTGTTTCACTCACATTTATAAAAAAGATAATATAAGTTTCAATTCATAACAAAAGTTACAGCTTGTGCAAGAAACATTTTATAACAGGGAACCTTTCAGCAATGTCTTTAAGAACTGCTATCTTTTGAATTTATCATAATAGAAGTAATAAAGTAAGTACTAGTTTAAAAACAATCTTAGAAGAATTCAAATTTAGTAATAACATATAAATATCTTGTGTTTATTATTAAAAATTAATATATAATCTTGGGAGACTTAGCATTCAAAAAAAAAACATTGCTTTGTAATAACGTATAATTTTCTTCTGTCTATTATTAAAAATGAATATAATCTTAGGAGACTCGGCATTTTCAAAAAGAAAACAAAGTGTCCATAGTTTCAGCTTTTAATAAATGGTTTAAAACACATTACATGGATGACATTTTAAAACATTAATGAATTTTAAAAGCAGATTTTATTTTATGTGAAATGAAAGGTTAAATTTCTTTCAGAAACTCTTTTAAACATATACTTATGAAACATTTGTTAGTAAACAATCCTAATCGCAGCATTCGATTAAATTTTCATACATTTAACGATTCAACTTAGCTAACAAATAAAAACATTGTATTAATGTAATGATTGTACAGCAATTTTAAAGTGAGTAAAAGCATTCGAAATTAGTATTATCAAGTAGCTTTAATATCTATATGAATCATTGAACTAGGCTTATGAACATACAGAGTTAAAACATATTCTAATGATTTAAGGGGAAAATAAATAAATATTTATACACTTACCTTTTTAAAATGCAAGATGACAATCGGTAAAATCTTTCTCCCGACACAACAATCATGGCGGACTTTTCCCCTTCTCAATTCCCTCGGCGCAGAATTTTCGTTCCCCGCACGCTCGGATTTCAGTCCAGACGGAATTTCAAACATGACGATCCGTTTGGCTCATTTCCTCAGATTTGATGGGTTTTTCCGTCTCGCGTTCCAAAAATCCGTGAAGTGAGTGGCCGCCTTAACAGTGGTTATGGGCCCAGAACCCGATAACTTTCTTCTAACAGTGGTTCGTGGTGTGGAAGTGAAGATGATGTTTTCTTTTCTCGGTTTTGAGTTTTGTTACTGAGACATGATTGGACTTTATTTCTGACTTCCTTGTCTTCCTGGAGATCGCCGAGACGGGGGCCGATTATGGATTTTCCGAATATAACCCTATTAACCGCTAGCAACTGGGAGCAGTGGAAGGTGGAGATAAGAGTTTTACTACTTCATTATGGAGCCTGACAATTTATTGAAGAGTCCAAGACGGAACCGGCAGAAACATCAGAAGATTCAAAGACGAGAGTACCCGGAACGTCAGAAACATCGGAGGTCGCTTCCGCGAAACAAGTCCTAAGCTGGAGGGAAGAATACGATCTTAAATTAAGAAAGGATCGTTCCTACACCTGAATATTTCAATCCTTGTGTCCCGAGTTCAAGCCCTTAATTTCCCAAACAACAGACGGCGCTGAAGCCTGGCGCATTCTTAAGAAGCATTTCGAGCCGACCACAAGAGCAAGGGTGATTCAACTTTTGGATGAAGATTTTAATACAAGATTCGAAACCGGAGAGGCTTTGGGAATGTTTCTTTGTCGTGTCAAGCAAGGTGCCGAACGTCTACGGAAAATTGGTCATCAACTACAGCCACTATATCAAGGATATCAGATGATTAGAAGTTTACCAGCTGAATATCAGTCTATAGTACAGACTATTTATCAGTGGACAGATGCCGAGTTTCAACCTGACAAGATTGAAAGTGAGTTGTTGTTAGAAGAAAATCGTTTACGATTAACGAGAAAGGACCTGGATACTGTAAGTAGCATTGCTTTTTCTAATGAGATGCAACGGAAGGAAGCAGGTAATTATTATAAGCAAGATGAAAAATTATAAACTAAAAGTCCTAAAGTGAGAAGGTTTAAAAATAAGACTTCAAATGTGAAAAATAAACATATTGGTGCTTGTTATTTTTGTAAATCGTATGGTCATTTAATAGCCAATTGTAAACATAAAGCTGCTCTTTCCAATCCTAAAACAAATGAATCTAGTAATACTGAATTTAAAGTAAAACGTGCCTTTTCCGAGCTTGAGAGTAATTTAATAGAGACATTCCCAGATAGTCATGAGGCAAATTCATCCGATTTCGGTCAAAATACAAGCTGGGTCTTTGACACAGCTGCTACTGCACATTTTTGCAGTAATAAAAGTTTATATTATAGTTTTGAACCAGTTAGTAATATGCAGATGACACTTGCTGTTGGGGAAAAAGGAAGCCCAGTTGAAGGAAAAGGCATAATTCATTTCTTAGTAAAAGATAAGGATGGTAAATTTAGTGATATCATTTTAAAGAATGTTTTATATAATCCTAATTTACGTAGAAACCTTCTATCGGGAGGTAAACTAGAAAGATTAGGTATTACCTTCGTTGGAAGTAAGGGTAAAATTCATGTATATGATAAAAATTGGAATGAGCTGTTTTATGCATTAAGAAAAAATGAATGAATTTTTTAAAACCTTCTAAGTATGTAACCATAAGTAAAGTTAAAAACGAATCTGTTAATTTATCAGCGAATCAAGTAGAGAAAGTTAATACTAGTGATTTATGGCATGAAAGATTTTGTCACATTAATAATGATTATGTCTTAAATACAAGTAAGAATAATAGTGTTAAAGGACTTCCAAAGTTGTTTGGATTAACTGGAGATTGTATTTCATGTAAACTTGCTAAGTCAAGGAGATTGTCTTTCAAATCAATGGGACAAATAAGGTCAAAATGTCCTCTTGAGTTGTTACATATGGATTTATGTGGTCCAATTCCAGTTTTATCTCAGGGTGGTAATAGATACTTTTTTACGATAGTAGATGATTTTTCTCGTAAGGCTACTGTTTTTCCCATAAGGAATAAATCTGATGCTTTTCAGACATTTATAAGATTTCAGAAAAGGGCCGAAAGGTTCTTAAATAGAAAGGTAATTACTGTTAGGACTGATGGAGGACTTGAGTTTTGTAACCCAGAGTTTGAGAAATTTCTTGATAAATTGGGGATTCGTCACGAAAAGACCAATCCGTACAGCCCTGAAATGAATGTTGTAGCCGAAAGGTTCAATTTGACAGCTTTGGATGGTGTTAAAGTTTTATTAAAGTCCAGTGGTATGTCTCAAAAGTTTGGGCAGAAGCTCTGTTGTGCTTCACTTACGCTTGGAACCAAGTTTGCCATAAAAACAAGAAAACTCCATTTGAGTTATATTCTGGTAGGAAACCCTCAGTCTCTCATTTAAAGAAATTTGGTTGTGTAGCTTACGTTGGAGTCCCTAAACAAATTAGAAAAAAGCTCGACATGAGAGCTAAACTAGGGATAATGTGCGGGTATGCACAAACAACTAAGGGTTACCGAATTTTACTATTAGAGGATCAAAGATTTATTGAAACTATTAATGTTAGGTTTGATGAGACTAAAAGGGGGGTTGAGTTAGTGCCAGATTCGAAAGGTTCACGGTTCACTTTATTTAAAGATTTTCCAGAGGATGGTGATATCTTCTCATTGGCAGATGATGATTTAATTAATCGGTCAGAATCTCCTAGAGTAGTTGAAAGTGCATCTAAACCTATAGTTGAGATGAGAGAAATAACAAGTTTAGAACAAAATGTAATTCCATGCAAATCTATTGATTGGGTACGTGAGACTGTTCCTCGTAGTGATGGTTACAGAATAGATATTTATTATGGTATTGAGGGAACTAATGTTAGACTGAGATCATTTAATGACGTAATGGTTTATTGTGCGAGGAATAAAATTCAGTGCGATAAAAACTTATTTAATTTTAGTGGAAAAAATACCGAGTCGGGCAAAGTCACGGACTTGTTAAATTTGAATGAAGCAAACTTATTAAAAATAAGAATCCCGAGAACTAATAAAGAGGCTATTAAAGTACCCGAGGCATCTAAATGGGAGGATGCAATGAACCAAGAATTAAAGGTTATGTATGAGCGCAATGTTTGGGAGCTCGTAAAACCTCCAAAAGATGCAAAAGCATTGGGCAATAGATGGGTATATACGTTAAAGAGAAATGAGCAGAATGAAATAGTTACTTATAAGGCTCGTTTGGTTGCACAGGGATTTAATCAAATTAAAGGAGAAAGTTATGACGAGGTTTTTAGTCCTGTTGTAAATTTCTCGATTATCAGATTATTTTTTACTGTATTTGCATGCTTGTTTAAATGGTTAAATGTTCAACTTGATATTAATAATGCCTATCTTTATGCAAATTTAGATGAAGTAATTTACATGTCCCAACCTGAAGGTTTTGTTGTAGAAGCAGACAAAAGTTTGTAGACTGAAAAGAGCGATTTATGGACTTCACCAAAGCGGTCGGCATTGGTTTTTGGAAATGGATAACGTACTCAAAGAATTGGACTTTTTAAAACTTGAATGGTGCAATTGTGTTTATATGTATAAAAATAAACTGATATTGTTATTGTATGCAGATGATATCATTCTGTTTGCCAAAAACAGGAAAGACTTGGAATTGGGAATAGATTTATTAAAGAGACATTTTGAATTGAAGGTTTTAGGCAAGACTAAGAAGCTTTTAGGTATAGAATTTATGGAGGTCGAGGGCAAACTTTTTATACATCAAAATTCATATATTAATAAAGTTTGTAATTTATATTCCAAATTTAAGTTTCCAATAAGCTCGTTGCCTATTCCTAAAGGACAGGTATTGTCCAAATTAGATTCACCTTGTACTAAGCAAGAAGTTGAAGAAATGTCTAATCTTCCTTATAGAAATTTGCTAGGATCTTTGGATTTTATTGCTGGAAGAACTAGACAAGACATAATTTATGTGGTGAACCTATTATCACAATTCCAGTCTAATCCTGGTATTAAGCATTGGCAAAGTTTGTTAAAATTGTTAGGTTATTTACAAAGTACAAGAAATTATAAATTAGACCTGTCTAAAGTTACTAATTTGAATCTTAAATGTTATTCAGATTCAGACTTCGCAGCTAATAGGGACGATAGAGTTTCTATTGGTGGGTATATTTTGTTCCTGGATGAAACTCCTATTTCATGAAGAACGTTCAAACAAAGGTGCGTAAGTTTATCCACAATGGAGGCTGAGTATGTAACCCTTACGGAAGCAGCTAAAGAACTGATCTGGATAAAGAATGTTTTGAACAATGAATGTTTAAATTTAAATTTAAAGGATTCCCTAGTAGCAAAATGTCATCGGCAATTGAAAGGCCTTTCATCGAAACCCGATCACACAATGATCGGCCGATGAACGTATTCTTATCGGATAGCGATGGATTTTCATCGGGAATTGCTCCGAAATGTCTCATCGGCCATAGATCAGCTGATCATCGATATCGGATGAGTTTTGCTGGCCGATACGATAGAAAACCGAGCAGTGTGGTTTCATGGCGATGAATTTCCGATAACTTTTAGATGAATATACAAACAGATTTGGATGTGTGTACGATGAAAAATTGGTTGTTCAATAAATGGTTTTTTTTTTTTAATGAAAAAGATGGCCAGTTGATTTCAGGTTGGAAAGGTTTTGGCAATAACAGGGGCGATTGTGTTCCGGTATTATCCCAGAAATCCGGTATTTTCTTCATCCTTAATACCGGAATTCCGTTATTTTCTGATAAATCTTTTTAAAATTTAAGAGTACCAAAGACTCAAACAACTACGGATTCTCCGTAGTTTCTTCGCAATTTCGGCTTCTAATACGGACTGCACAAATTATAACCTATACTACGGAGTTCTAGGATGAAATGTTTTATTTAAAATATAATTAGAAGTCCTATTTTTCATTTTCTTAAAAAAATCATTTCATGAGGGATTATTTTTGTAGCTGAATGAAACTTTTTATAAGAAATATGAAAAACCAGGAAAAAAAAGCCACAATCACCCCTGCAATAAGCACATGGTTATCAAAAAATACCCAATTATTAATATTTTTAATTTATGAGATGCCAAAGCTGCCCCTCCTCAAAAAATAATGCATGACACTTTTGCATAATTCACTTTCCCAGCTATTTAACAAATTATAATTAGGAAATAATAATTAGGAATAAAATTATAATTAGGGAAGTTGCAATACTTTAAATTCAAAGTTAATATGACAAAACTTTCCAAATTATACAGCTGATTTATTTGACATGTTTATTATGAACTCTCCACTGATGACTCACAAAATATAGTAAAAAAGTTTGTTACATTTTCTGAATGAAAATCCTTTTGGTTATAGTTCATAAAATTATTAAAATAAAGTTTCTTGTGATGTAGACAATTTTTAATTTGACGCTACAATCAAAATTGTCCGAATTTTCTTTTTCTTTCACTTGGATGGAATATTGGGCATAACTTTTTTGGGTTAAATGTGTTACAGTTATAAGCTGCAAAGCTCCATGAACAATAAATTTTAAAATTTGATAAGCTATAACTCATGATAAAAATTGTAAATTATCTATAATATTATGGTTGACAAATAATTGCTTATAAATATATTTTTTGCTAGCAAAAAATGTTGATTTTCAGTCCCCTGTCGAAGGCCCCTTATGTACCGGGGCCTCCACGCACCCTATATGGCCGCCCAGTGCAAAGAACAAATATGTTTTTAATGTACAAAGCAAAGCTTTAAGCATAAATGAGCTTCATGCCAACATTCAAAGGAAAAAAAAAACATTTTTGCTAGGAGGTGCAAAGCCCTGCACAAACAAGTTTTATACAAGGAAAATTTTTGCACATTGAAAAAAATAGGAATTTTAACAATTTTTATATTTAAGTGAAGACATTCTGCACAGATAACTTCTAAATTGTTCTGATCTTTCTGAAAAAACTATTTTATTGCTTTTGCTATTTTTAGTAGCATATTATATGTTTGAAAAGTTGTCCTTACTAGTGCGGGCAATGCTGAAATCAGTACCATATTCTGGGCAAAATGAATAATTTTCTTCTTTACATGATCTCTTTACAAAAGCAAAAACAGTAACCAACACATTTTATCATATCTCACCTTGAACGCAAGCATGAAAATATTGTATTGAATGTAATAGAGCCAGAGGTGCTAAACATTTTTGTTTTCCAAATTTAAATGAGCAGAAAAAACAGAGAAACAGCATTCCAAATTTTTGCACTTGCGGCCCTCTTGCATTCAAGGTTCGATATGCACAATTCTCTAAATTAATAAATTAATGCTATAACTTCCTTCCAATAACTTTTTTCATTCTTTGCGCAGCAGTAAACATTACAGTATTTCACTCAAGATGTCTATAAATCTGTATATTTCTAGAAAGATTAAACAAGAGAATTGCAAAAAGGAAATTTTACACTTTTATTTTACACATATATTTTTATTTATGATCATTTTACACTTTTATTTATTTATTATGCCTGTATTGGATATGCTCCGAGAATCTTTCCTCCGTTACTATATTTGCCACTTCTGTTGCTGACAAAAAGATGAAATTTCTCATGGCACCTATTTAAAAAGAAATCAATGTACCATTATTAATTTACAACAATTATATATAAATCGCACATTGATTTGAAGAGAAAAATCACTCAAGAAATGTATTAAATTCCGGGCAAGTTTCTGAATGAAAATTCTATGGAACCATTCAAACTCTCAAAAGATAATTAACCAAATTATTCTGGGATGTGAAGAACTGGTTTCTGGCTTCATAAGAGAAGGAGGTGGAAAATAGTTTTTATTTCCCAGGAGGTTCCAAAAGGAATCATCGAACCAAATATGAAAATTAAAAGTAATAACACACAAAATTAAAAATCCTATCCCTTTAAGTTAAAATAAAGTTCAATATAATATAAAGTTCAAAACCTTTAAAATTTAAAGTAGTATTTTTTCTACATTCTATTGAAATGTCCCTGTCTTTACCCACAAAAACATGGAACATGAATGACATACTTGCAATAGCTAGTAAATGTTTCAGACGAGACAAAATGCTTTATAGTTTATCTATAAAGTAGATAAAACTTCCTTTTGGTTAATGAAATTATAAATAAACAATCTTACAATATTGACAGATTATTTTTACTTACTGTTTCTATTGAAAGTTTGAATTATTTTGTAAACAAATTCATTTGTTCACATTAAATCCCTCGGTTTGGACTGTCATTTCACCTGTTCATTAATTTGGTTTCTTTTTCCCGAGACAAAAATGAAAAGTTGGCAAGATAAAAGATTTTGCTCAAGAGTTCAATCTGAAATCCACCATCACACTTCAAATATTTGACAGGTATGCCCATCATCAAAAGTCAAAATTTTTGATGGATAACAAGCAATCACACTATTGCAATACAGAACATTCCTCAGCAATATCCTCTCACATTTTCTGAAGTAACAAATTTGCCATAGAAACCCAGATAACACACACACACACACACACATATATATATATATATATATATATATGGCATCAAGCATAGCCATCAAGAAAGTACAAAATAAAAAATTACCAAATATCAACTTGTTTATGAGAATGACATAATAGTAGAAAGCAGCTTGCTGAGAATCCTGCAATGCCACTTAGAAAATCACACTGAAAGAATGAAAATTGATTAAATGCATGATTTGATAGTGTTCTTTAATTTAAAATTTTGATGATTTCATAAGATGCTTTAATAGTATTTAAAAATACAGCATCCTCCTTAAATAAATTGAAACCTATTGCTATTAACACAATATTGGAAAAGATATTGCCCCCAAACTTAGAAAAACATCTGGATTTTGAAAAAATTGAAAATGGCCAATCTCGAGGGGAAAAAAAATCTTAATTTGTTAGATAAACAGAAATAATCAGTTAAAATATTGTTACCCACAACTGATATGAACTAAATGACAAGCTAACAGTGTGTACATAAGAAGAAAATGGAAAAAAGCAAAATTTATTCATTTGGTTGAATGATCTCTCTGTAAGTTGCATGTGAACGAACAGATACTTTAATTATTGGGTAAGAGAAAATTTCACATATATGTTATATATTCTTGTTCGTATGAACAAGGCGAAGCTTTTAAAAACAGTTTTAATGTTATACACATAATTTTGGAAGAGAAATTGCCCGAAACAACTTAGAAAAACAACAAAACTTGCTTAGAAAAACTGAATTTTGAAAAAATTGAAAATGGCCAATTTCGAGGGGGAAAAAATCTTAATTTATAAGATAAACAGAAATTAACAGTTATTATATTGTTACCCACAACTGATAGGCACTGAAAACTTCTGGAATTGACTGGCAGAGAAAGATGAACTGGATTGACTGCGAGAACGTTTGTTTACATTCGAGCGGAGAGGAGAAAATTGTACGAGAACAATTGTTTACATTGTCGAAAATTACCACGAATTTTTTTTTATGCATGCGTGTGCAAACTTCTTTATACACGGAGAGTAAGTAATTATTCTAGCATGAATATATTGTTTTGCACTGAGAATGATAATTATTCAATCATAGGTTTTGTGTTAATGTTATACCTACTGTAGCTGCTGAATAGGAACTTTAGTATATCTAACTTTCAAAAATGCGTTATAATAATTTTATTTATTTACTAAACATACCGTAAGTAATAAAATTAATACAGATAATTAAGAATAAAATAGATACTTACATTTTTTCCAAATGAAAGATGGTCAAATCTAGCAGTCAGGTCGAGTAGTGGCAGCCATTGAAGTTTAAGTTGAAAATACTCTCGAACGACACATCACAGGATCGTTGACCAATCAAATTCGACTAACAGTGATTTCATGCATTATCCGATATCGGAACGATATCTATATGTCGTGAATTTCCGATCGGCAAATTTTCATCGGAAATACTGCTCATAAACATATCATTTCCCGATGAAATTGACCAAAACTGAAACCGGTTCTCGGATACTGATCTAAACGATATGGTCTCGAAGATACTGGATCAGTTTCCGATGAATTCGATGAAAGGCCAGGCAAAAAACGATGAGTTCATGCTACTAGGGTTATGTCTACATCCTAAATTCATTTGTTTACCCAATATTAGGTGTTTCCTTATGTCCCTCATGTGGGAATGTTAGAAGATTTAGCGCAATTCAAGGAGACTGATAATTATCAATTAACATGTATTTATGTATAACTGGTTTAATTATAATTAAACCAGTTATGAATAAATACATGCAATATCTCATGAGAAATGTATTTTTTTTAATTTATTTTTTAGCTGAATATAAATATAGTTCAGTGTTCGAAATGTTTGCCACTATATGATGATTCTTTTCTATGTGAAGAATATGTAAATTTATGACATTCACTTTTTTCACAACGTTACTAATGATTAATTAACTACTACCGGTATTGTTTAGTTCACTAACGAAAGTGTTCAGTTATCTATGTGCAATGCATTTAACATGGAAATTATGGAATAAATAATATATAAATCAGTATAATTTATTACTAAATTATCTTTAGTAATAACTATACTTTATTATTGATTTAAATGGAGCATACCTGTTCTGTAATATTTCTGTCACTGAGAGTAGCTGTATGAAATGAAAGATTTTTATACTTTAATCTCAGATTAGCTCCTTTAGAATAAATGAAATGCATCAAAATTGTGTTTTGAGATAATAAAGATTTTTCGTTAACAAAAATACTCAGAAATATTTAAATATGAGCAGATAAATATGGAAATATAATTTTTGTTCTCAACTACCATCAATAACTCTATGGACATCATTAGATATTAAAAATGAAAACATTTACGTGTTTCTTTGGTAAGTGTGTAACATAATAATTAACAGAGCATAATAATGGTTAGAGAAACATGTTCCCAGTCCAATTTGTAGTAAATCCATTTAATTGAAAATCATTTTTTGGGAAGTTGCGCATTTTCGACTTGGAAAATGAAATATATTCTTTAGGTCACTACTGAAATTTAAAGAAATTAAAGTAAATATAAATAGAATATTAATATTTACTTAGCATCCAGAAATAATTTATTATACATATAGGAAACAAAAAAAAACAGGTAAAATAATGAAAAAAATTGAGTATTGTTTATCTGCAAGTTTTTTTATTTGGAATACAATTTAATTCATACATTGCAAAAGGAAATATAATAATAAATGTAGACCTCTTTAAAAGATATTTATTACAAAATATTATACAGGGTGAGCACAAAGTCGTGTCCTGATTATAAAAAAAATATTACAAATTAATCGCTGAATGTAATAATGTAATTTTAGTATCAATGGATAGTTCACTCTTAATAGTTCTTTTGTGCTATACAAAATTTTGTGCTATTGCACAAAAAACTATTAATATGCAATAGTACTAGCAGACTAAAATGTGGTGTTAGGAATGAAATATTAGTGGAGGAATAAACAAAATCGCTTGATTACTCCTTATCCCTCGATAATTTTTTTTGTTGGGGCAGAATAGAGTCTTTGCTGACGTTGAAGAACTGAAGGCTGAGGCAGTGAGTTCACTGTTGACATGATAACGAACATTTATCGAGAACTAAAATACCATTTTGACATTCTACCAAGGGAGCTCACGTTAAAATCTATTGAAGTACATGGTATTATTAAAAACTATATAAGTGTACCTACTAAGCATTCCAAAAAGTATATGCATAATTATAATATAGTTTGCACAATAAATTTTCAAATCAGGGCACGACTTTGTGCGCACCCTGTATAACCTTAAAACACTAACTAAATTGAAATGCTAATATGAAAAATAGTTTTGATAGCTACAAAACTGACGCCAGTACAATATAAATAATAATGTAAAAATTTGATTGAACTGCTTGAAATTTGATATAAAAAGTGAAATATTAAACATGATTTATAAGGTTTGGAAGAATGATTTGTGTAATTGATAGTTCATTATGGGAAAATATGTATACAAATTTGAGGTACAATTATTACACTTAAATGAAGCTTACATGCTTTGCGAAAGCTAAGAAATTTATGGCTGCAAATAAAAAAATATGTAATATTTACAACTCAAATGTGAGATCACGCAGCAAACATTTTGAAATTCTTTAAATCAATTTAATATGTCAGGCAAAAAGAGTTTGCTTCCAAGATTAGTATGTTAATATTGTTCAGTCATCAGTAATTAGTACTTACTATAATAATTTTACTGATGATGGAGGTAATTAAGTTGGTTTCTTACATTAATTAGGACTAAAATTTGAAATCGTTTATGGAATTATGTTGATATAATTTTTTTATGATTAAGTGGCTCACAAAATTGAGTGTACACTGATCTCTCTTTAAAGAGCTGAAGTAGTAAAATCCCACTGTAATGAATAGTAGAACACTTTGAAAAGTGTATTAGGTAAGAAAACAAAAATGAGGAACCAAAAATATTTCAATTTAGCATAATTTTTACATGAAAATTAGTTTTTCTTATCTCAAAGTTGAGTATATATCTTGTCTCATTTGTCAAAAAAAATCAGTTAATATTTGTTGCACATGCTATTACGTTTAAAAAACCATGTTGTGGATGAAACTAGAATTTGAGTTATTTTATTGAATGTTTTGGACCACTCCCTTGTAAGACTTTTAAGTGCATTTGATATTGCATATTCGAATATCTTTTATTCAACACAGACCACCAGTTTTCAATTAAATTGAGATCAGAAGATTGAGGTTGGGAATGTAGTTGCATTTTACAACAATTAAAACATGGAAACTTTTGCTGTATGCTGCAACTATAAAGCTCAAAATGTGAATCCAAATTTCAAAGAAAGAGCACAAAACTTTGTGCTCTTTGTTTGAAATTTTTTGTCGTGTATTATATCCAAGTATTTTATTTTATCCAAAAGTCTATCAATAAGAACTAAATTCGCAGTGTCTATTGGAGACACACCCCATTCAAGTACTGAGCTACTTCAGACTCAAAGGCTGAAATAGTATTTGGGGGCAGCAACTCATATTATTTGTAAAGTCTCTATGAGCGATATTGTTTGTTTTATGTGTACTAAAAAGCCCGATTACTTCTGTAAGTTTCAGAACCATGATATGCCACTGTGTTTAATATCAGAGGATGAAATTTGGATTCACATTATCAACCTGACACAAAAGAAGCAATTAAACAATGGGTTAAAAACGGAAGATTTGCTGCCAAAATTCGAAAACCGCTACTTTAGCTTGGAAGGTTATTGCCAAGGTCTTTTAATACATCTCGACAAATTGAAAAAAATATCTCCTATATGATGATTTTTATGGCATTAGTTATTCAAAGAAATATTAGAAAAAATAATTTCTTTTAGCAGGAAAGAAGATTATTTTTCATCACAATTTTGCACCAGCTCACACTTCTGCAAAACTAAGTTCACCAGAAGTAGCTCAACTGATTTACTCTATCTCGTCCTTCGGATTACTATTTTTTCCCAAATATGAGAAAATGGATGATTGAAGTGGAGTTTTCATGGAACGATGAGGTAGGTGATTGCCGTAACAACTATCTACTCTGAATGATTGGACAAATCATACAGAATAAACGGAGTTTTAAAAACTCGAGCATCGATGAACTAAGTGTATGAACCTCAAGGGACACTTCGTTAAAAAATAAATATTTCTTATCCGAATTATTTTTAACTTTTTGAAAGACTTTTTGAACAATCGTCGCAGTACAATTAAATCTGATAAGAAAACCTGATACATATCGTTTTAGATATGACACTAAACTTAATAGTTGTTTAACCATTCGAAACATTTCTTAAAACAACAGGTTAAAGGTGGTGGTTTTATATTATAGAGTATGCTAACGACGTGGCGCACGTTTAAAGTGTGTGTAAAAATTAAATAAATAATGTGAAATAAAATTAAATAGTTAAGAAAGATATTATTTCAATAAAACTTAAATAGAAAATTATGAAAGAAATTGCTTACTGCTTAAGTGAAAGAACTGCTACAATTTTCAGAAAATATATTTTTTAAATTCTGATTTCTTTAATTTATTATTTTGATTGAAATTAGAAACCTGGAAATATCCTCCCAATTATATGATATCCGAGCTATTTTTATTTCCGAGAAGAAAAATTTTACTTCTCAAAAGTCGTATAGATATTAATGCCCATTTTTCGTCAGTCATTACATTCTATTGTACTGACAGTTTCGTTAGACCCTTGCGCAATACCAATTCTTTGAAGTATTTTAAAAATTGAAGGGTTTGCTACCTAAAGGAGGTAACGGCTATTTTTAAAATTTTCAGGAAGCTGCTGAAAACACTTGAAAATTTTAAATTCTTAGTTGTGTGAAGAATATATGTTTTGCTAAATTTCCTTAACTGTTCTATCATATTAAGGTAGTTTTTTCATTCAAAAATATATCTATTATGACAAGAAAGTACATGTAACTCCTAACTCTCCCAGAATGGAGATAAAGTCCTCAACTTTATAGATGGGATAGTCGCTGTAACTTAATCTTAACGGGGAGTTATTATCGGATTTCACAGAACTAGTGTCGATTGAAATGTCTGGAGGGATTATTCTGAATAAACCCAGCTCCTCGAGATATTTCCATCGACACCAGTTTTGTAAAAGTCCGATAATATCTCCCCGAGTTATAGCGCCTGTTCCATCTATAAAGTTGAGGTCTGTACCTCCTTTTCCCTGCGAACCCTTGAATTTCAGTTTTCGCAATTAACTTCCAGTAGCTATACTTAGGGAAAACAGTTAATAAGATTATAAGAACAGAATGCATTATTTTGAGATAAACACTTTTTAAATAGGCTTCAAATGGAAGTATGTCGCCGATAAACAATAGTGATTTATTAACAACTAGCAGGCTTTGACGGCCAGTTTGTTCGGACATTGAACTTTGGCTGACTATTCTATTTATTACACGATTAATAATGAAAACGTAACTTTTTAAACATTTCCCTTCTATTGTTTTATAAGGCTCCAAAATATTAATTTGATGAAAATTGAAATTTATACGAAAATGATTGATATTTCTCTACGTAAAAATTACAGTCAAATCTGTGTAAAAGTTTCTCTAAAAATTACAGATTGTTCCGAAGGTTTTTTAAAATCACCGGATAAAAATTAATTATGTACTTATTAATAATATAGAGAAAATGTTACAAAATTTAACTAAATATTGTGAGTGTTAACTTAAATATGTGTTTCCAGCAGAATAGTGAATATAAATCGCCATCAATCGTTAAAAGCAAGTAGTCAAACTTCGAATAAATATTTAAGTAACAAGAAACCATAAAAATTCTTTGAAGATAATGAAATTTTTTTTATCGATAAGGTAAGAAAGGAATCTTATTTAAATATATCTTTTTCTCGTGTTTTGGCTATTTTATATGAATCTACTGTTTAAATTTTACACGTAACAATATTACTTTCATGCGCAATGGAAACATATTTTTCAATTAAAAAATGCCTATTAATTACATGTGACGAAACTTTCACTAACACCTTCCTTGTGCTTCTTCTACTGACGAAAATCTATTCAGTATTTTGTATTTCTATACCGTACAAAATGTTGGCGTTTCTGTTTCATTTATATACATAATAGTGAAAAGGACTTTTAATTTCCTTTCGTGTGTAAGTCATGTCGTTAGCAAACGCTATAAAATTAAAACACCAGCTTTGGTTTTCAGTATCAAGGAAATTATTTAAATTAAAATACATTATAAAACTATTAACTTTATCTTATCTATATACTTTTTATTTTAACACAATTTATTAACATCATCTAATCAATGTTAATTGTAACATTTTTTTTATTTTAAGTCTCTTTTTCATATGTATTTCAGAAAATTCTACACACCATATGAAATAGATAATTTTTAAATGGAAAATAAACATAACAATATTTAAGATTTTAAGCGGTCATGGATCGAATTTATCCCAGATATCATATTTCTTTCTCTGAAACGAGCAGCTGTGCATAATTCGTTAGGTGAAACAGAAAAAATTATGATGTATTGCAATGCAGAATAAAAACGATTATTTTTTTAAATTTATTATATGGATTTATTTCAGCTCCAATTGCTTTGTCATGCATCCTTCTAAAAAG
The DNA here is from genome assembly GCA_013235015.1 of Araneus ventricosus. NCBI lineage: Eukaryota > Metazoa > Arthropoda > Arachnida > Araneae > Araneidae > Araneus > Araneus ventricosus. The sequence continues at coordinate 13,299 of BGPR01006363.1, read as the reverse complement.
ATTTCCTGTGGGATAGAACATGAAGTTGTAAAAAGTGCTGCAGAAAGATTGTTCAAGCCCGAACGGACACAAACCATGTCACAGTCACACTCGCTGACAGTGTCACAAGGTGCATTAAAACTGGAAAAGGATTTGGAGTTACCGTAAAATCCTTCGCGCATAATGCTTTTTCATTCTCATCCAATCAGCTCGAAAGAATAATATGATGATACTTATGCGATTTTGTTTCATTTTACTCATAATTTAATTAATGAGTAAAAGAGTAAAATTTATCTTTTGAATTAAATTTCATTTTTTAAATTTAATTTAATTCTCCTTTTTCTTTTTTTGTTTAATTTTAATCTTTAGAAACACCTTAGCACACATACAATTTGTCTTAAGCCTGAATATGAATATATATTTTATTATTCATAGCAGGCTCACTATACTCGCTCAGAATTTTAACTATACACCCAGAAAAAAGAACTATAATACAAGAGTTAATATAACTTTTAACTAAAAATAATTTATAAATAATATAAAACACTTGACAAACCAAAAATAACAACCAAAAAGAAAACGGTATGTTGTTTTGAATATTTATAGTCCTGAATCAAATCGTTTTGGGAAGAAACCTATCCAAAAATTATGAGTTTAAAACTTACAAAGGAATATTGTATGATATGGCAGAAAATTACGCATCATGATAGTTTTAAAATACTGCAGCAATTGTAAGACCTATACGAATTTTCTAAATTTTTTATAGAAGAAAGTGAGACATAATTGTATTATCTGTCTATTGGAAGTTTTTCATTAATTTAAAGTGTAATTCACATGATTTAAAACATGTTTTAAACGTGTAAATTATAATCATGCTTAAATCTGCGGATCTTCATTTTCTATTCGCTTAGATGTTTTTAAAAGATATTATATGGAACAGAAATTGAATTACTGATACGATTTTTTTAAAAATGAACTTTGGGTAGTGAGCTATCACCCTGCTCGCTAAGCGGCGATGCGAACGCTTATTTTTAAAATGAGTGAAAACCCCTCTCCCTGTTACGTTAAGACACCGTATGTCTCCCTAAATTTTTATACTTAAGGGCAGAAGTTATCAACTTTGAAAACCTCAATATGCGGTATAAGGAAACAGATAAGAATAAAATAATTTTAAATGCACAATTTGGGAGACGATGCAGAACATTTAATGCCGCAGAAAACTACATGCTTGCATGAGATGGCCTTCTTCATCAATGTGTGTAAAAATTTAGCTGTGCTGCTATAAACTGATTTTTAAGCATTAATTTATATAAATTATTTAAAAAGTCAGAAATTATTTTGAAATCATAAGTTTGTTTAGAAAATGTGTAGAATGATTCAAATTATTACAACAAGAAATTTCGAGGAGAATAACTATATTATATTTCATAATATGACTAAATTAAAAAAATTTTCATATACTCTTAAATACGAAACACAGCGGTAATGAAGAAATTTTGTATCCGAGCATAAATTTTGATGTAGTTTTAAGGTTCTGAACTCAATGCAATTATATGTAATTGACGACCTTATTTAATTTTTAATAAATGGAGTCTTAAATTAAATGCTATTTTCTTTAAACTATTACACTTTTTTCAATACACAATGAACGAAGGTGGAACAATATTTGGTGTTTATTTTTTCTTCCCTACCTGTACATTATGCATGCGCAGAAGACACATTCATGAGGAAGTGATACCGAATAATTAAATATAAGTGGAAAATTATAGTTAATTTTATAATTTTTAAGGCAATACAATTAAGATTTTCCTCCAATTCATTTCAAACCTATACTTTTTCAGAACGCTGCCATTTTAAACACTAGTTAGAAGAATGAATTTGATTTTCAGTCCTTATCTATTTAATGGTCAATAATGGTAATGGCAAGTTTAGTGTTTTTTTCTTAATTTGAATTTTTGGGTAAATTCAAATTAAACTGAATTTTTAATTTGAATTTTTCTGTAAATTCAATTTTTATTGTGGTCCCGCCAACTTTAAATTAGAGAATTGAGATTTTTGTAAAGAAATATTCAGTTTGGAACTCTTTTGGGGAATAATTTATCTATACTGCCCATTCTTGCATAATTTCACGCTTCTAAATAATTTAAAATAATAAATAAACGGAATTTACAAAATTTTTCCTGAAGAAAAAAAAGAAAAGATGCATCGATTACATTTGCATCATTTTTAGTAATAAATAACAACTGCTTATTTCACAATTTTTATTTCAGCATTTTTTAATATTTTGCATTAAATTAAATCTCTCTATCTGAGCTCTATGATTCATTGAATGTTGTGTAGAATATAAACTACCCCCATTATAAAAAAGTATTATTATTGCAGTACTCTTTATTGAAAAACAGCAGAATCTTTATTATACTTCGAGCAGTTAGTTTATTTCGAATATGCCTCTGTAAATGAGATGTTCCAGTAGCTCTAATCTCCAAGTGGAGTGGAGTGTAATCTTTGTTTGTTTGTCTGGTGTGAGTCATTCACTTTCGTCGATTTTACCTTTATAGAGAGAAATCTACATTTCTTCAGTCGTCATAATAGTGTCGACATCTCCGGGGCAGCAGTTCTACTCCGAGTCCTGGGGGGGGGGGGCCATCCATTGCACATCCTGCAGTATGGAATATCTTTCAAAGTGGATAAGGTCCTGAATTCAAGTGGATTCATAATTTTAAGTCAACCACAGGCTCTATCTGATGATAGGAGGTTATTCCCCGACGCAACCATTGAAATGGTCTGAAATTATGTAAAGCTGTAATATTCAAATCTTCATACACTGAAGTGCCAAAAGTCATAGAATACCTCCCAATATCGTGTGGAACCTCCTTTTGCCCGGCGAAGTGCAGCAAATCCACTTGGAATTGACTCAATAAGACGAGGAAAGCAGAATAATCGAAACTCACATTTTAGAGTGAATAATTCGCCACGAGGACTCCGACCAGAAAGTGATGAAGAAGAAAACCATTTGGGCTCACTCCGTTTCAAAGAAAGCTGATAAAATATTTTTCGTCTGTTTTTTGCTTATAACATGCATGGTTTTCAACAAATTTATACGAAACTTATAGAATAAGTGACAATATACTAGCGAAGCATTTTATAAAAATATGAAGTAAGAGCTGTCAATATTACAGGAATTATGAGAATTTGTAGTAGATATTTTTTTTACTGCGCATGTGCGAAAAATAGTATATTTTTTCCTTTTATATTTTGAAATCAGATACATAGTTCAGATATAAATATTCCAGTATATTAAAAAATCTTTACTCTATGAAGATTTATAAAGATTTTGCTATTGCTGCGAGTGGAATTTCTGTTGTTGTCAAAGAGAAACAAAATAAATGAACAAATGATGAGCAGTAATCGTTCAACTGCAGTTTAAATTATGTATATAACTAGTCTACTTTGGCGACCAGCTTGTTCTCCGGGAACATATTTTCAACTGTCTCTGTTTTACATAATTTTATATTCATGATTCCCTTGACAAAGTAATTTTAAATTTGAATTTGCAGTAAACATTTAGTGGCCTATCACTTATTATGTTCCTTGTCTACATGAACGTCCCTAAAGGATTCATGTAACTATTTCCGTCATGAAACACCTAATTTTAGTTATCGGCGCGAACTTTAATTTAACAAATTTGATCTCATAAAGAAAAAAGCGCTGTACGTTTTACGTCCAGCATCATGGCTTAACACAGTGGTTCCCAACCCATGGGATGCGGTCCACTTGTGGGCCGCGGAATGCTAGTCACGAGTTAAAGTCAGGGATGCTCTTATATCCTTATTAAAAGAAATAACTGAATTACCCTACCAGAGTATCAATAAGTTTAAATTCATAGAAGAAAAATAGTTTTTGAGAAACTGTGGCTGGCCTTAAATATTACTGAAATCAAAATATCATTCGTTCCATCTAACACGTTTATTACTAGAAAAAGTGAAACCAAAAAAAAACCTCTCGTTCGCTAAGCACTTGACTCCATCTTTAATAAGAATTAAAACAACATAAAAGCTTTGTGAATATGACAAGAGGAGCTTCAAGTCAATGTCACCGCTCTCCTCTCACCTGCGCACAAGTTTGGCTTTAGCTGTGTTGTTGCGTTGTATCTGTTGTGAATTATTTTTACTTCACGTCAGTATGGATGATTGGTTTCTGTCTGGGCCTTGCATAAGAGGAGTCTGTAAACTCTCGAAGGAACTTCCACATCTAATGTATTCTGTCGTTTATGGAACCTGTTGCACGATAAATCATACGTCGGGGGTCAAACGTCCTCCTACTGGTTTGGTGCATAGGAGGATTGCAAGGTCATCGGTTGTCCTCGTCAACTGCCCACGGTTCAAAATTACGAGTCCTCGTGTTGCTTCAAAACGGGACATAGTTTGGTATAGTTTAGTTAATATAACTAAACTATACCAAACAAAAATAGTCATATTATTTTTGAGTACCCTCAATAGTCATGTCCCTCCCTCTTTGTAGGAATCTTTTTATTTACAATGTTAATGGCTTAGATAAGTTCAAAAGTCTTCTGATTCTGCATTTTTCTCCATTTTTATGATAGTGTTATTTCAACGCCAAGACAAATTAAAGGAACATTGAAATAATTGAATGAAAGCAAACTTATGATGAAAGAAAATAATAACTCATACTGATGTTCAGTTATTCACTTCTGCGTTTAATCGTGTTTTAAATAAAATCTTCGAAACCAGAAGCTTTGAGAATTTTTCGGATTTTTCAGGATAACTCTAAACGAAAATGGAAAGAATTGAAAATGGACAGAAAGAAAAGATGCACCTAGTTTGAGTGCAGCATTTGCGGGGACATGGGTGACAAATTCATGAACGTGAAATATGATTAATGATAGGCGGCGCTGACTACAACCAAAAGTCAATCAATTAATAGGTATTAATTTACTCCTGCCTTTTTTCTTATTTCGTGAATAGGCTTTCCACGAACTATAATAGCAAAAATTTTACGTTTCGCATGAACATAGAAAAACAGAAATTTTTAAATCTATTTTAATCCCGTCAGTCTTTTGTTTTCCGCCATTACGATGGTCGTTCTCACGCACTCCTGACTGGTCAGCTGCCTTCTCCCATGGTAGCGCGTACCTTTTTTAGTTTAGGAACCTCTAAACTAACAAATGTAAAATCATACTAGCATATAGTGGCTTAGTGTAATCGCCGTTCGTTTGCACAGAGATCGGCACCCGATGAGGCGGATTCCGAATCACCATATTTTTGCACTACTGCAGCAAACAATATGCGTTACGGGTTTTTTCGAGTGATGCAGCAGGAATCGGAAACGAACGACATGAACCCAAGAAAATACAAGGCCACGACGGGATTCGATTTGCTTGGGGGGTGCTTGGATTCTGCGATGCTCTGCCTCCAAATCCTAATGTAATTTAGAGGAATTTTCGTCTTAGATTTAATTCTGACAAGATGAGTAATTAATTTCTAATGGTTTTGTTTTCTTTTAAAATTAATTTATAATAAGAAGGGAGAAAGTAATGAGAGATGGTGAGAGGGGATGAAATGGGAGGGAAAAAGTTAATGTAAATATTATATCGCAATAATTGTATACCTGTTTGGAATTTTTCTCCTCTCACACAAGAAAATGTACTTTCGTGTGGTCATTTTGGGTCAGTCGGCACTTTCTCTCAATGTGTGTCTTTGCAAGTGTCTAGTGTTCGCCACAGGTCGCCACTCTGACATGTTTTTAGACATCAGATTTATATTTTAAAAAATGGTTCGTCATCATGCAGAAAAGTATCCAGGTGACAGCCATTAATACAATTAAAATCAAAACCGAAGTGTTTAGAGATCGCTGGAGATCTACACACACTATACAGAACATTTAGTTGTGCGTCAGCATAATGAGAGATGGTTTCAGTATCTTGCTGACAAAAAAATTACTTTAAAAATGTAAAGAAAATGTACTGAAAATTTAGAAAATCTTTTAAGCATATTCTAAATACTCAAATACGAAGTTGAAAAGGCTATTTACTTGTGAGTCAGCCAACAAACTACAAAATAAATAAATAAAAATTGATGATATTGATCTGCTTGCGAATTTGAAAACACGTGAAAAAGCCCACAAGCATAATGCTTTGAAATTTTACCGCTACCTGATTTTAAATTGAATGTGTTCCAGTACATGTCTTCTAAATCAAATGAAGGCATAAAATTAGGTTACCCTGATAATACCGCAAAACACTCCTCGAGATCCTCCTAATATGTGCTCCCCTAGGCAGTTGCCTACATTGGCTGTGTCATAATCCGACTCTTCGTCTCTCCATGATGCGCCGGTGTCAAGCTTGTATCGGAGGTGGTGCCTATGACTTCCAACAACTAAATTAGCATCAATTTAAACTCCGTGTGAGCCTACTCATTATTTTTGCAGATGAGATTGTGGAAACAGACCGACTTGATGAAATCCACTTACAGGCATTTGCCGACAATTTTGTTTCCTCATCATTGGTAGAACTCTCCAGAAACTGGAACAGTATACTAATCTAGCACTAGAATCTTTTAAGATTTGGACTGACAAAAATAATTTCGATATCCCAAAACAAAAATCACAATATTTGCTAACTGTCCAGAGATCCAACCGTCAGATGGAACGCCCAACCAATAAAAAGAACCTGGGAGTTACATTAGGTAAACAATTAAATTCGATGAAACACATAAAGGGGCAGGGAGCTAAATCTGTCAGCCAATATCATCAACTGTACAGTATAAAAGGCCCTGGTTGGGGACACATTAGGTAAATTTTACGAAAGTCTACTCTACAGAAGTGGCGCGAGCTACTGCCTTATAACACTTGGTGCATGCATAGGAGGGTACAACTTCAATATTTTGCAATCGTATACACTCTGCTTATCAAGTCCGATAATATTTATCTCACCTCATAAGGAAATTAAGGAATTAATACAGGAAAATATGTTGAATAATCAGTGACAAATTTTTTGAAAAGAAATTTGTTTCAACCAACATTATCAGTGAAACCTCAATCAAAAGTTTGAATTCATAACTGGACTAGGAACTCTTATGAATTTAATACCTAAGTAATTTAATTTACGATAATTGAGATAACAATCATGATTTCAAATAATCAATGATCTACCATGAGTTTATATTTTTTTAACATGTGGATGACATTTTTTAGCTGATGCTGGAGGAGTCAGGCTGTTGGAGTGTTTGACTGACTAAGCGATGTTAAGCATACACGCCCGTATTTAAATTGGATTTGAGGCGGAAATGGGTGTCGGCTTCGTGTTCCTGAGGCTCACAAACCCAAAACTGTCATCTTCCACAAAGAATTATGCGTTGTTTGAAATTCGGTATTGGATAGTTTCGAATTTTTTCGAAACTCTTAAGGATAACACTAAGAATTAATTTAGTCTAGATTATTTCAGTAAAATAAAACACTGTTCTTTAATCGAACGACCGTTAATACTCGCGTTTACTAATGAATATGAGTCAGCATAGAACCTAATGATTTATCCATGATATTTATAAAAGAATGTATTGTTTCTTGTATAGCGATGAATTTTGAAGAGTGGAGTGACGGTTCTTATATTGCCCTAGTCATCCTGTTGCTTTTCCATCATGCTGCTCTAGCTACAAAAAAAGACATTTATCAAACATAATAAAACCGTATATTTTGAGCCATAAAGGATGTACTAGGATTATTAAATAAAAAGGAAACAAAATATCTTATAAAAAATCATTAGCACTTCTATTAGTAATAAGATAAAGACAGGCTAACCTTAAACAATTCTTAATGTGTGTCCTAATTAATTCATTAAGTATAAGCAATAGGAAACTTCGAAAAAAAGGAAATTATCTAACTAAAATCATGGTGTAAAGTACTTCTTTTCTCAACTTCTTACATTTATTCTTGCACTTACCAATGGAAGAATGACCATTGTGGAACGAGAATATGAAAAAAGTACTACGGAACATAAATAGGAAAGTGGAGACAAATTATTTCTTTATATAATTTATTTTAAATATTTTCTGGTGAAAAGATTAAATTAAAGTTCAAATGATTAATATGTCATTAACCATTCAATTCCATTTAGAAGCGAGAGAAAATGGTCCTCGAGTTCAAGTGCTCCTAGAAGAAACCCGTTAACTTAATAATAAAACAGTATAATATAAAATAGTTAAACAAGCTAATTGCAGTCATTCTGGTGACATAAATAAATTGCAATGAGTTGGCTGATTCTCAAAAAAGATAAATGGCAAGTATATTAACTATCTATTCATGCTATTTAATACATAATTTAATGTTCTCTTAGAGCCCTCGTATAACTGAAAAAAGTACATTAATCTAATATAATACAATACTGTAACAAAAAATACAGAAACAGTCTTAATTTTAAATTCTAGAAGAATTACACTGATATGTCCTTATCTTTATTTAGATTATTTCTGCTAATACCTACGGAAAATATTATCTAAAGGATTTTTTAGTCATTTAAAATTCAAAATATTATTGATTGAATGATACTGCTTTACCCTGCAGTAACTAAAAATGTACATAATCTCCTGTTATTTTTATTTGAAAATTATAAAAGCAATCAAAATTTCAAAATATCAAAACTATTGCACTAAAGTTGAATAAATTCTGAAAATACGGATACCAACACATTGAAGTACATCTAAAATCAGCTGGTTATAAAGCTTTTTCAATAAAATTTCATAGATTTCCAGTTTTCTTTATATATACAGAATGATTCAAAATACGTTTCCAAACTTTAGGGGTAGGTCAGGCATACGATAAGCATCAAAAATCACATAGGAACATGAGTGTGAAAACACCATCTGGAGACAACAGGAGGCATTTAAAAGGTTGGACATTTGTGTCTGGGCTGGAAAATGGAAATTAGAGTTGAAGCACTTAACAACTGAAAGGCCCAGTGAAAAACAATAACATCCCGTTTTTTGTTCAATTTTAGGATGCATTGCTATTTGTTAACTTAATGGATGCAGTTTTATTGTCGTGAATGAGAATTATATAGAATTTAAGCGTCTTAAATTTATAATTTCAAAAATGTGTGCCTCCTTTAGAAGCAACTGATGTTATGCTTTCCAGGTTGAAAAATTTTTCATTTATCTTTCCTCTTGAGCATTTACATCATTTGGATCGATTAAAATATAAAAAGAACTTTTATGTAAGGAAATAATTTCTAAATTTTATTAGTATTGGCTTTGTCTGTAAAGGGTTTTTTTTATATGAAGGCGCGTCAGATGAATACTAGCCTAGTTGATAGTTTATCGCAATTGGTGTGTATGACGAAAATGAAGAGGCGTTGTTGGAAAATGTAGAGATAGTTACATGCTCGTTTCAAACTGTAGTTCACAAATGAAATACCATTTTACTACAAAACGAGATCATATGTGCATAAAATGTAGAAAATTTGATTCTGTTGTGTACTATTGTCTTTAAAGGTTATTTTTATGTGAAGACTGGAGAGATAAATGCTACAATAGTTGATAGTTGATCGCAATTAGTGTGTATGACGAAAATGAGGAGACTTGGTTGGAAAATGACAAGGTTATTATATGTACGTTTCAAACTGTAGTTCACAAATGAAATGCCATTTTGCAACGAAACGAGCTTGTATGTGCATAAAATGCATAAGTTCTGTTTCTGTTGTGAAATCACTGTGATATTTTATAATGTCCTTCATACGGAAGCTCATATTTTAATCGTTCAGGGGCTTAATATTTCCGCATTTTTCCAGATATATTAAAAGGCAATTTGATTCACGAGTAGCAGTTTTCTTTGCCTCTTTGGCTGTTAATAAGCTGTAGCGAATGTTACAGACTGTAAATATGTTTGAATGAGATTTTAAGTAACAATAATTCTCTACTTATTACGCTTGTGTCAAAATAAGCAGAATATAGCAGACCTTCAGTTGTAACGTTGTTTGTATATGTGCAGTGAGAAGGCATGGGATGTTTATTCACTGATTTTTTTGCATTTGAGTAGAAGTTTTAGCTTTCAAACTTCTAATGAAGATTTTTTTGTAAAACACAGTTTATATTGTCTGTTTTGTTTCATGAGAGCAAGTAATCGAATAAAAGAATCATTAACTGTTTTAACGAACTATTAACATTGGTGTTAAGATTAATTATTTGCTGAGACAAAATAAAATTACAATCATTTCTCCCATTTCTTTTCTCTTGCGATTTTATATTTGTATTTCTATATCATTCTATAATATTTCTACTATCACTGTTTCATATTCATTTTTGAATGGTCATATTGAATCGATACACATTTTAATTTAGAAAACACCTGAAATTGTAATTAATAGAGTTTTCATCCTTTTACTTTTGACAACATTGTTTTCAATACAAATCTTTTCTAAATGCGAGAGTTTCAAAAAATAAAGCCAAAAATTTAGTTTATCTTCTCACAACAATCGCGAAATAAAAAAATCAAAATGGTTGGCTTTTCTTTCGAAAGTTTGATTTTTAAACTTGCCATCAAAACAGCAACATATCTTTCTAAAGAGCTGATTCTACAAAACTCTCATCGGATTAAAGATTGTTCATATTACTTATTAAAGCTATTGTTATAACAATTATCGTCATATTTTTTTCTACTTCAAAAATGAGTGAAAATTTCATGTCTTGAGGATAAATTCCATAAGACGTATTCAATCCTCTGATGGCCGAAACGGCCAAGACGGCCCGTCATACAAACTGCTACACGTTGCCAAGAAAAGTCGTTTTATAATTTCCTTCTCCTTTTTCAAAAAGGTCGGCAAACGGTTTGGAGCAATCTTATCTTTTCAACAGTGTTTCTTCCCCTCCCACTACCAAGCTTTATTGTTGTCTCCAGTGAGTTGTCGAGGTTTCATCTACCAATATGTCCGATATAGTTTTAAAAAATTGACCTGTAATTAAAACACATATTTATTTTTAGGCGTTTTTCTATGGCGTTTAAGCTAAGAAGTTTAATTCCTTTTCCTAGAAAACAACAGTGGACTTCTTTCGTTCTTTGTGCTGACCCCCTTTACAAGTATCTCTTTTGGAGATCCTCTCTTTACCAGATTTATGGAATTATAATTTTTAATTCAAAAACATATAGATTAGAGTCACCTTCATACAGAACTTGAGGCTATCTCCCTGAGTTTCAAACATACATCTTCAGATTTATGTCGCGACATCTGTAACATACACAAATTTTCCCTCATCAAATTTCATATGTTTGTATTTCAAATTTCGCCTTATTCCGGCATTACAAATTTTAAATCTTATGGCTCGTGTTGCACAACCTAATAACCTCTCTGATTTATAAACAAGTCTTCGTCGATGTTGATTTGACATGTACATGCTCCCGGTAGTTTTCAACTACCTTTATGAAGCCCATAGTACCGTAGAATCTTAATGAGCTGTAATAATAACATGGTAATGTGAAAGAACTGGAATATAGAAGATGATGATAAGATTTTTTTCAGAAGCCATACTTTGCCTGTAAAAACTGAAGCATTTGCACAATCGAATGCGGCAGCTTCTTTTATAGACTATTGGAGAGTGGTGAAAAATGCTACAGCCTCGGGCAAGAACCTGGCAATGATAAACTGCTTGGAATGCAACTAAAGTAATCGTAAACTGAATTGTTGGGTACTGCAGGTTTAGTAATCACAGCGTAATTTGATTCCTTATGCGCTCCTCATAGTCTCGCTTAAAGGGAAGTTATTCTACTAAGTTTTTTTTTCTATGCCAAGAAAAAACCAAACAATGTGCATGAAGTGACCCACTTTAAAATCGGCTTCTATTTTATGGTTTCTTGAAATGTCTACAGATTGTTTGTACACTCTGTATTTATAATTGGAAAAAATTAAGTATTTAGATGTCTTTAGAAACGGGAATAAATAAGATTCATGTCAAAATGAGAAATCATCTTTTGCGTAGTTTGGGTTTCAGATTTGGAAATTTTAAAAATTAAAGTTACCACTTTTAATATTGAAAAAGTTTCTATATAAAATTAAAAATTTTTACTAAACCAACTCATCATCTACTGTATGAAACTATTTCTTTAATATAAAGCCCAGAGTTTTAATTCCGGGCCGGTAAATGAAAATTAGTGTGAAACCATTTGTTTCGGATGCAATACGAAAACGTCAAGGTCACAATACTTTTCACATAGCTCCATATTTGACAAAATATATCATCCTGAAGACGACTCCAGGTAGGAATTATTCTTGACTTGTTGATGTAACTAAGGCGGGAAAAACACTTCAGGATTTACGCATGCGTGTGATAAACGATTGCAGCGCCACCATTTCAGAAATTTGGAATTAACTAGTTCGAATCCTCTCATTTTCAAAGAAACTCAGCCTAAAGGGCGACATATTGGATCTTTGGCATTTATAAGTGGAATTTTTTTGCATAGTATACATTCTGCATACCTTTATTTTTTTTTATTAAATTGTGCAATTATGAGAAGTACGTCAGAAAAAATTGATGATCTCTACAAAATACTTATTATTCTAGATCCTCGATATCAGAATAGACAATTTAAAATGTTTTTCAAAACATTCATCAAATGTGAATTAAATGATTTACTAATTTGAAATATTTTAAAATATTATTTTCGCTTTTGTATATGAAATAATTAAATTTTGTTTTATTTTTATACTATTGCTGTATCAAATTATATCATATGATATAATTTGATAAAATATGCATTATTTTTGTTTTCCCGAACCTTGATAGATTAATTCCGGAATTAGATGACTCCGTAATAAAAATAAAATGAAGAAAAATAATCGTCAATGATGATGAAAAAGTAGTTGGATTCGTATGAAGATTGTACTGGTACTGGACAACCATATATCTAAGCTTTCCCTTTCCACAGAACAAATGGTCGAAATTTCATTGATTTTTTAAGCGACGCCACAGTAGCTTTCGCAATGATTTAACTGTTTCACATTTGAACTTAACTTGATACAAATTATGAAATTGAAAAAACTTTCGAACTTTAATAATGCCTGAGAATCTTAATGTTTAAATCTACAGTGTCGAAACATTATATGACATTTTGCTTCTTTTAACCAGGCAGGCAGCAAGACTTTAGTACAGAAAATTAACCCCTCAACCAAAATCTTCTAAATTCACAGAAGCTGCTTTAAAGCATTTTCTTGCTGACCACAGGTATTTCAAGAATTTCTCCTCGTTTTTTATCTCAAGCCAATAATGTTGTATGCTAAATAGAACAGAAGGATCGAGACAATTTATCGCTATTCGAATT
>BGPR01006362.1:56374-81197 GCA_013235015.1 Araneus ventricosus | reverse complement strand
ACAGTTGCTTTTATTATTAGTAGAGGTTACCGCAATAGTGTTTGAGCCACATTGCACATTTCATTCTTTAATTAGAACCAGAAAAAAAAATCTAAAACACAATTTATAACGATAAAGAATGCACTTTTTCTTTCGAAAAGTTAAATTTAAGATAGAAGGCAGTGATATTATTACATTTATAGGAAAGTCTTTGTTTCCCACATATAAATCTGACATCTTAATCCCGTATGAAGAAGCTAGAAACATGAGGAAACTATTCTAACCGGAAAGGTATTTCTTGAAAATGAAGTGACATTTCGCCAACATGCTTCACGTATTTGTAAACATTACGACTTAGATTTGTTGTGGATATCTGACTCATATTCGAATTTATTCTACGAAATGAGAAACGAAATGTCAACATGAATTGATTTATTGGCTTGTTTGTATCGCAAAAAATAAGAATGAAGCGAGTATTCCTTTCGTAAGATTTCAAGTTTATGAATAAGCGAGTTGAAATGATTGGAAATATTGATAGCAAAAATGAAATAGAGCTATTTTTTGGTTTTTGAAACAAAAATATTTGTACAGCCGATTTGTGGTAATTCTGTAAGGGAATTCATGAGGGAATTCATGTAAATAATAGATATTATAGCCAATAAATATTTAAGGTATACAGTAGAACCTCGATTATCCGACCTGACTAGAGCCGTAATCACCTCTGATAATTGAAAACTCGGTTAACAGAGAATACATTTTAAATCATGACTTCTTTTCTTTCGACAAAATTTTCTAAAACCGTTAATTTGAAATTGTAAAAATAAGTCCACAAGTACTAAAACGTATTAACATTTTAAGAAACTTTTTAATTAGTTATCGGACGTCTAACGTGCATTTTTGAAATATTATTTAATTTTGATAAGAGGATTCGCGAATGTTACTAATTTTCGCCTGTTTAATGCTTAAAACCCCGCCTCTCTGGAATTGTAGAGGTGCTGTACTTCAGACAACACCTTCTTCCATACACAAACTATGGAGCAGAAAGAATGGTCTTTGTTACTGCGCGTGCGCACCGGTAGAAATCGGTACATTTAGGAAATTTTCTCTCTACGAAGAGAGGCATACTGTTTTGGCGTGAAAACGTCCTTCCGCTCGTTACAGTGATAGTCTGTCGAACTTTCTTGTGTGACAAAATATCGTCAGATTTCAATCGCTAATAACTACGAGAATAATAATGCGAAAAGAATGGTTGAACCCACAACGGATGGATCATGCCTGTAAGAGTTTGTCGCATAGTATTTGTTCTGCCAGTGACATCATCGTACCAGTGTAGGCGCATACGTGTGATTGTTATGAATTAGCTTTACGTAAGGTTATAAATAAGTGTAGTGTAGAAACTCGTTTAGCTAGGAGGTCGATTCTGGTGTCGTTTTAAAGAGCTTGAGGAGTATTACTAGGACCAAAAGTGAGAAAATAAAAAATATTTATCAGAATATAAGTAAAAATCAGCATTAAATTGAAAATTTCAAACTCCGCATGCTTTTTCATTATAACTTTCAGAATTTTCTTTCGAATTCTACGAAACGTACAGAATACTTGACAATACGTAAAAGAAACATTGTATTAAAATTTGAATATTACGGGAAATATGAGCATTTGTAGTAAATAATGTCAACGCCCTGCAAAAATTAATTACAGATAAGTTACATAAAAAAATTCCTAGTTAAGTTAATCACAGCTTATTTTATGCTAGAAAAACAACCGTCATAGTATGACGGGTGCACATTGCCTCTTCATTCGAGAGATTTCCCATCAAATTTGACGTGTTTAAATAGATATATATGCGAGAAAAATGTTTAACATTGATTCAAAACAGATAAAATAAACATATGTTTTATGACAGTAAATATTTTTTTATTTACATATTTTTTTATTCAAAAAACTTCTTAGTAAACAACATTCCGTGTGAAGTATTTTTCGTTGTTAACAATTTTATTATAATTCAATAACCATGAAATTCTCAGCTTGCCAAAGTAAGTCAAAAGTTAAAATTTCAAAGGAATTCTTTTCGAAATTCTAATCGAAACAAAGCACTTCTCTGCTTGTCAAACGTTGCCAAAAAATTTTATCAAATTATATCATCACGATTGCAATAAATAACCAATGCATTGTGGCGTCCAAACTATATCACGCGCATGATATACCACTGACGTAATTTACTACTTTCTATTAAAAAACGGAAATTAATTTGAAATATATGATTAATATAATTTAAAATTTCTCGGGAACTATTGATCATAGCGAGATAAATTTTATATCAATCGATAACAATATTTATTTCACAATTTTAGAGCTATTAAATTTGAAATTAGAGCGGCAATTCCTTTTGTGAATTTAAAATTACTGAAATTTAGGTGCTCTATGAAATAATGTTATTTAACGTCTCGCAATGCTATCTGCATACAGATCTGGGCTAATATATTAGTAATGGCGTCTTTTTTATTATTCATGTTTGTTTCCAATCATGGTGTTTCCGATGCATCTGTCCACAGTGGTTAAAGTAGAAATTCAGATTGAGCAAAAGTGCCTAGCACTAATACTCATGTACTCAAATCAATCTCTGTCGTGTTTCACTATATAACTGGCAGTTTTTTGATATAATATTTATTAAATAAATACATTATTGATCAATAAATAACTAAAATTTTTGTACATTTCATAGAATTTGACTTCACATGCAAATATTTAATAGTTGGCATTCTATAAGCTGAAATAGCATGTAAATATCACTCTGGTAGTGACAGAGACTGAATGCGTATCGATTTTCTTGTCTCTGGCACAACTGGAATTTCGTAGATACTTTTCTAGACTGTGATTGATCAGTAGACTGTTTAAAAGTCACTGCACATCTATATTTAGCACAATAGTAAAATAACCAAGTTAAACTTTTGAGAAGAAACGTTTGAAAGAGAACTTGTTGAAAAAGCATTTTCTATTAATTTATCTTCAATCTCTTGAAAATAATGTTCTTTTTAAATGGAAACAAATATATCTTTTCGTTTTCAATTATATAGACAGATATTTAATCGGAATAAAGGCGCGATTTTTTAAATCCGTAGTCTCAAAAATTCAAGAAATCAAAGAAGTAAAAGCTAATGAATAAAAAGAAAATTCTGGATTAAAAATATAAATATACTCTAAAAATCTAATGGAAGAATGAAAAATGAGATTTGCCAGCTGGGTATTAATGTCTTTGTTGATTTTTTATAAATATTATTTCAAGACTTAAATGATTACTGGCGATGAATAAGGGAATGAATATATATTGTTTTCACAGAACTATTTAGCACTACTTCCTTTTCAGAAATCATTAAAAACCCTTTGTAGAGACACTTTTATCTTTAAAGAAGTCTTGATTGAACGTTTTAGATGATTGGTTGGTAAACAGTTAAAATAATATATTCACGATATAGCCCTTAGCGTCATATCATTTACTAGAAACCAGAAAAAAACGTTACTAATTAAGCGTAATTGTTACTAACGGGCGAGTATTAAAAACAATAGATGACAAATATGAACCATTTCAGCGTAAACGTGTTTTCCGTTTTAAATGACTCATTGAGAAAATTCAATTAGTATGGAAATTGACATTGATATATATTTACCTTCCATTGTCTCTTTGCATATTT
This sequence comes from Araneus ventricosus, assembly GCA_013235015.1. Taxonomy (NCBI): domain Eukaryota; kingdom Metazoa; phylum Arthropoda; class Arachnida; order Araneae; family Araneidae; genus Araneus; species Araneus ventricosus. The sequence goes on along the minus strand of BGPR01006362.1, from coordinate 77,529 downwards.
CACAGCCGAATTATCCTTTCAAATTCCTTTAGGGTTTTACAGGAGCTCGCTTTCTGGCTAATTAACATTTGAATAAGCTGTTAATGCTTAAAAATGCTACATATCAGAATGCATCGCTATTGGATTTCAGGGAAATGGTCCCTAACATCTTCATAAAGCAAATAAACCCATATAAAGAGAATTGTTTAAAAAATATTCATAGGAAACATTTTTTAATCGAAATCTTACGAAGTAGTAATATTTCAAAAAATTAATGAAATCAGATGAGTAATAAGATAAATATGATTTTCTTGAGAGAAATAAAATTATGTTCAATGCTATAGTTATATTATTGAAAAAGCGTAGAATGTCCATAAATTAACTAATGTGAAAACTGCTATCAGTTAACATTAGAAAGAAATGACAGAAAAATATTTTAATCTGTTTCATAAGCACATAATGATTGAAACACGAAAATTACTTCGCACACTTCAACCTCACTCCAATATTTGCTCATGCAGTTTTCTTCTATCACCAGTTACCAGAAAACCTGGGTCTACACCGCCCTACCTTGGCATCCGGGTCATTTGAATGACATCCCCTAAAATAGCTCGAGTACTGAGACCGGAGTCCTAGTAGCCCATCAATGTCCCACGGCCCGACCCCTCCCGAAGGCGGTACGGACTATCACTGGTGGAGAGACCCAAAACCCCACCATTACTATACCCCAGGAGAAGCGAGTTCCTGCCCAATTATACGACAGCAACTCCGTGTACTCGTGGTGCCCCCCCATGGGACTCTCTCACCAGTTACATTATTCAATACTGAATAATGTAACTGGAGAGAGGGTTCAACGGGGGCTACCACGCCATTACCCTCGTAAATAAAAAATGTGCTTTTAATATACACTGCTTAAATGTGAAATAAAATTCTGATGGTGCTTCTAATCGCAATTGGTTTTATCATATCTGGCGAAGTCCATGAGTCAAGATTATAGAGAACAAACACTCTGTGGGTTCCATTAAATTATTACTCGATTTATTCAGCTAAACTACTATATTAACTGATGCTAAACAAATTTTACATGATTACAATATTTAGGAGGGTGTTTACAATGAGGCTCGATACAGTTATTAATTAGTTCTAGTTATGCTCGGGATGGTTCATAGTCGTTAACCTTTCGTTCTCTTCATTTCTCGATCTCTCTTTCTCTGTCTTCTTCTTTTGTTGCTTCTGTCCAGCTTGATGCACTGAACGATGGTAGCGATCTCTGGTTGGTGGCCCACAAGACTTATAATAAAAGTTAAGTGCAGCATCTTCTTTTGGTCAAAGCATCCTTGGAGTACCTAGGTAGCATCTAAAGCAGAAGTCTGACAGCTCCAATATACAGGGTGACAATCATTGAGCTATATGAAAAAAACCTTGATAACTTTTGAGCCGTTGGAGAAGTTCAAAAATATAAAGATAAATAAAAATAAAAAGATAAAACTTGGCGGTTGAATGCAGGGCATGTTGGGATTTTTGTTTGAGCATGCACACTCTTATTGTTGTTGTTGTTCATTTTTCGTTGAAAATGTCTCAATACAGAGTTTCTGAGCGTATATAGATCGTCAAGGCCTACTATTCGAGCAATAGCAACCCGATTGCGGCTCAAAGGAAATTTGCGACCGAGTCCAAGCTGAAGACAACCGGTCCAAGTGTCCAACAATCAAAAATGCGATTGAAATGTTCGAGAGAACTGGTAGTGTCGATGTCTCGACACTTTAGCGATTTTTGCAGAATTTTGCTCTTCATCTGCGCCAAGTCATAGCCATTTGGGGCAAGAATAACTAACATATAAACTAAATCCGAATATCTGTAGTTACTTTTAAAATTTGAATAAAATTGTTTAACACAGTAGTTTTTGAAAATTTTATTTTTTATTTCATATAGCTCAATAATTGTCACTCTGTATGAGGATAGGTTACATTACTAGAGAAATTTCAGGGAAAACTAGGCAACCTTTGTGTTTGTCTTGGAGGAATATGAGGAAAGACTCCAGCAGCCAACCCGGCTGCAGCGAGGAATTCGTCGCAAAGCGCATTTCTTTACTATTTAATTTTGAATAAAGCTTGCTGAGAGCACAATTAAAGAATAGGAACTATAACTTTCTTTACTCGATTCATGTTCCTCAGCCATACAATGCCGTGTCTTAACCTGCTAGGCCACTTGGGGGCTGTTATTGACTTTCTTCATGACTTTTTTTCAGAATTTTTCTGAAAGTTTTTTAACGTGGGACTACGTTCCTTCCATTGAGGTCTCAGAAAGGAATTTGATTCACACGACAAAACGCCACAAAAAACGTTGTATGGGAGATCCTCTATATCTCGGTAACTACATACGTTAAAAACATAACTAATGTCTTATTTTAGAGATAAACGGTAACAACGGAAGTTACAAAAAATGACGGAAGGCTGTCTTTTTTAAACAACCGCTGATGTTAAAGGCGTAGGACTACTTTACTCGCGTGACTTTTTTGTTTCTCGGTTTCTCTTTGTTACTCGCAATACTCTTTTGTTTCTCGAAATTACTCGCGATACTCTTGTTTCTCGAAATTACTAGAGATTCTCTTTTATTTCTAGAAGTTACTCTCAAAACTTTGAGAAACAAAAGAGTCAGGCGAGTAAAGTAGTCCTACGCCTTTAACATCAGCAGCTGTTTGAAAAAGACAGCCTCCCGTCATGTTTTTCTTTAATACAGTTATTGCATTCCTTAAAATACACAGTTAGTTCCACCATATGCTTCAAGAACTAGCTGCTTAAACCCTAATTTATGTGCTATGAAATAATATTTATTTGTGTAAATTTTAAACATTATTTCCGATGTTTACTTTATCAATAAGCGTTAAGGAATTTGTGTCTTTTTTATTTTCAAAACAAATGCATTTCATTAATTTATAAAATTTGAAGATAATATTATTTCTGAAACTTTTATTGGTTTGTACTGATTTTCTTCAATTTCCATTTTAAAGAGTTATAGATTTTACAAAATTTACTTTTTTTCTCTTTTTGTGAAAATATCATTCAAAAAGTTTTTTCTTTTGTTCTTTAGTTTAAGATTCTGAAATAGTTTCTCTTTTTAGTTTTTTCTTGCCCTTCCTTCTCTTTTGATTTTCTAATTAAATTCTCGCTTTAACTAGTTTTTGACCACAATTTTTAACTTTTTAACTAGATGTTCTAATTCCTTAGAATTAACTAGAATTTTTAATTCTATTCAATTTTTGCTCTGTCCGAAATAAGACTAATTTAACAAAAAATAAATAAGTAACCATTTAACTATTATTTTAACAAATTTTAAAATCGAAAAACACTTTTCAATATATCAATTTATGTCGCTTTATGAAAACATTTTTGTATAATTTGTCAAATTCTTTATGTACTTCATACGACGTAAATTTGGTTTTTAAAAAATTTGGATGACCAACATATATGAGTATTGCAATTATATAATGGTATGCATACTGAAATCAACTACTGAATCTTTGTGTACTGATATAAAAAAATTCAAAACACGGAAGAATAAAAATCTCTATAAGCATTGTTTATCTGGGTGAAATAATCAAAATCAGTTAACAAATGCTCGAGTGTGACGACTCTGACTTTCACTACGAAAAGTTGTTTATTTTTAATCTCGGAGATATTTTCATTTTGATTTCACTTGCAGGTTTCGTACAATACAGAAATTATATATGATTAGGATACGCCACTACTTGCAAGTAGTAGGGACACTATTAAGAAAGGAAACACTAAAGGGGGTGCTGTGCATGCACATTACTTCACGCCTAGAGGCGTTAGCTTGGAGTAGGTAGAGCGCATGCGCTGTCTTTGCTCAATTCTGACAGCTATGATCTCCGCGGGAGTGTTTTTTTCGCTAAAGAGTTAAAGATGATTTCTACAGAGACGATGATGATGGGTTTGGACATATTAGCGGTTGGACATATTTATCTACCGCTTAAAAATCTGGTGTCAAAACCAAAGTCCTAGAATCAAAGGGAAACTCTTAAAATTAAAATTAAATGTAACTAAGAAGGAATTACCAGAGCGATCGAGGTGAAGTGGATGACCTGGCAGCCGGGAATAGAAAATTCGACACTGTGGCCGATGCATTATAGTCCCCATTATGAGCGGGACATGCAAAGACCCCCTAAAACTGAGGTATGACCGTCACTGGTGTAGAAGTAATTCAATCCTACATCATTTTTGCACCCACTGATTGAGCGAGTCTACAGCTCACTACAGTAGCATCTATTCTCCATATTTGGGGCGCCTCCTGGCGGAATAAAAATTAAAGTTAAACCTTAAAGTTGCCTTATGTACTAATACTACGGCTTTATCGGTATGTTATGCCGAGACTAAAAGGCGACTGACGAAAGGTACTGATTTAATTTTTTATACTTGACTTTTAAAAGACTTTCTTTAGATATAGATGTATTCAATGGTTGAAAATTTTATTAAGAAACGAGATGATACCCAATAATACAGGGTGTCCATAAATTGTCATTACAAATTTGAACTTTAATAACTTTACGTTAGAAACTTTCTTGTGAAAGTACAGGATGTCCATAAATTATCTTTACAACTTTGGACTTCAATAACTTCAAAACTGTACTAGATATTAACAAACGGTTTTCAACATGTGACAAGATAACTCATAAAGTTTTTTTGTTGTTGTTGTTTTCCAGGTGACGCAGATTCAACGAAAAATTTGGACGGCACATAAGAAAGATCAGATTGTAGCCTGGTTCATAGAGACAAAGTCCGATACTCAAATGCAATAAAATTTTTGGACATAGGATGGAAGGGAACCACCGTTCCGACCAACTATTCACTCTTGGAACACAGCATTTATAGAAATATATAGTGTTCTCCTTAAAGGGGGGGGGGGGCATCTGTTTCAGACGCCAACGTTGTATTTGGGTATCGGACTTTGTCTCTATGAACCAGTATACACACTGAGCTTTCTCCCATGGCGTCCATATTTTTCGACAAATCTGCGTCACCGGGAAAAAAACTTTATGAGTTATCTTGTCACATGTTGAAAACCGTTTGTTATTATCTAGTACAGTTTTGAAGTTATTGAAGTCCAAAGTTGTAAAGATAATTTATGGACATCCTGTACTTTCACAAGAAAGTTTCTAACGTTGCCATAGTTATGCTGTTTGAAATAAAGAAAACGAGAGAAAAATAAAAACTAAACGGATAAATTCAAAATTGAACTTTAGAAAATTATTTCATAAAATCTTAGTAATTATCGTGATGAAATCCTTGTTCTTACGTAATCTCTTTTTAAGGAAAAGACCACATAATTATAAATGCGATTGTTGAAAGCTTATTCCAGTTTAAAATAAAGAAATAGTTAAAAAAATAAAAAGCTCATGTTTCCACATTCTTTCAAAATCATTAAAAGACATTTATTTGCGTTTTTCCCAAAAGAACTAATTTGTGTTGCGTAGCTGCAGTACTCACCTCGTGATATGATTATCCGGAAAGATATGTGAAATTTAATTGACTTCTATCTCACAATTTCTTTCAATTTCTTAAACGGAGAAAAATTTAATATTTCATAAAGCCATCTATGAAAGAACTTTTGTATGTTTAACTGTACTGACGATTTAAACGGAAACAAATAAGATGATGAATCCTATTTATTCCTGAGTTTTAATTGAAATGCTTTCGCGAATTTCTTTTTATCTTTATTTAAAAACATTTAATCCCTACTACATATTTGATTTAAAGCTTAGCATTTTATCATATATTAAAATTTGTTATCGATATTTCATTTGAAGAAATATCGTAGCTTTATTATTTTACTTCGTTCATTCATAATTTTATTCAGCCATACATTTAGAACTACATTTATTATTACTTTTATGAACGAATTTTTCAAAAAAATAATTTGATTTATAAATCAAGTATTTTAGAATAACAAGTATTTGGAGCTGCGATTATTTGAAACGCACCGATTAACGTCATTATGCAGATTTTTGCAAACTGTACAACATTTTACCGTGTATTTCCTTGTAGGTGACCATCCGCATTTCTTGGATCTCATTCCTTGTGATTTTTATTTGTGGGGTCATCTGAAAAGTGCGATTTACGAAGGGAACATCGAAAATCTAGCCACTTTGAAGGATCGCATGACGCTGCAGGTACGGAAAACCAACGTTGAATCTTCGCATTCTGTGGTTGCAATCCAAAGAATGCATCTTTAGGAAAACATGAGAGTCATCTAAATGAAACACATGCATTAACGATGCAAAAATAAAATTTATAGTGGAGATTGCGATTTTAGTAATTTTTTCGGCCATTTGACTACGCTAACTGTATGCACAGCTCCATAGTATAATTGGTGGTGAAAACTGGAACAATTTTTTTACATAAATAAAACTCCTATGGTCGGAATAGTATGTAGACCAAATTTGGCTACAGTTGCCTGAACAGGCCTTTTACATTCGAACTCCAAACATAAAATATAATTACATGTGTTCTCATTAATTTTGCGTGGTGTTTTTTTAACTGTAATATTCCACCAAATGTTGATTCGGACCTTAGAATATCCTTCAGAACCTTACGTAGATGATGCCATAAAATAGTTAATTCCCTATGTCGAAACAAATATAATCTCAACTCTGATGTAATATCCCATCATTCAAGTCACCTTCAAATTCATTATATTCTTAAACACCTAAGTAGGCCAAGGCCATGATTGACAGACGTTTAATATACCTTACTTAACTTAAAAACCGACCATGAATGTAAATTCGCTTTCAATGAGAAATTATTTGAAGATATAATTTAAGGCAGAAATTTCTTAAGCTTTTCATACAAATATGAGAAAGGAAAGGTTTGGAAAGTTTCATAACTTTCGTGAATTAAATGGTTGATTAACATTAAATTTATTGATTTGAAAAATCAATCTTAAATTTTCATGTTTTATGAAAATTACGTTTGCATTAATCTATAACGCTGTAAATATATAACTATTGAGATTTCTATTATTAAGTTTTTAATTAAGTTATTGAAAATCACTCTTTCATCGTATCTTAAGAACTGTCAATTTGAAAGAAACATGCATGAGATCAAAGAAATAATCTGTAAAGTAAAATATTACTTTTAAAAACATTTTCGATCGTTTAAAAAATTAAATCATAACCATTCATTGAACTGTAATTTCGTTTTTGGTTCTATAAAATCATTAAGAATTCGACGTAATTTTAAAAATTAACGAATTAAAGCTGATTCATATTTGATTTTTGTCACTGGGAAAAGAATTTTTCTCTTCATACTTAAAATCCTGCCAACCGGAAGAGGACATACGATTTCTTAAGCGAAATGATCTTATGGCACCATTTTTCGATACCGTTAATGCACAAAAAAAGCTAAAATGTATCTGGAATGGTATATAGGAAAGGTGATAAAATATGTAATATTGTAACATGTTTATTAACTTGTTATTAATGGTACAAAATACAGAAAACCTACTTGAAATAAACTTATTTATGTTACGTGTTTGTAGTTTGCTACTACCTTTATAAAATACAGAAAATCTACTTTCATTGAATTTGCGTAAGTTATATGTTTATGCCTTGTTACTGTCGTTACAAAATACTAAAAACTCTGCTTTATTTAAACACTAGCTGTTACCCGCGACTTCGTGCACGAAGAATTTGAATTATTCTTTTTTTTTTAAATTCACGAATGTAAATGTTTTGTTGCATTTTGAAAGGGGAAAGTAAAAGTTCTGACGGAGATAATACATAATTGGACGGCTGACAGGAGTGTACTGTACGTGTATGCTGATATAGTTATGTAAATTGTTTATCTATTCTAATATACTTTTGTATACCACATAATTTGCACGGATGTAGAGGTTGTGTGGGCTGGACACACGTGAACACGCCATGTATAGTTGCCCATGGGAAAAATATGGTTTTTCCAAAGGTACATCTGCCACTTTCAGTATCTGGCCCTGAGCCTGGCAAATGAAATTTTTAAAGGGATTTGTTGCCTTCTGAAATGACATGATAAATCCTTCGGTATTATCGGAAGGCGTGGAATTAAAATACTCTCTCTTCTCCCTATATCAGTCATAACAGTAGCTTTCATGACGTTTGGACCTTGGTATATAATTTGCGACCGTGTGCCATTGCGCAGTCTTAGTATATCGAGGTTGCGTATTAGTAGTACTGGCACACCGGCATTCAATCTCGGCTTGTCGGAAGGTGCTCTGACAATTCTAAGATGTTGAAGAGCTCTACAGTATATGATGTTCCTTGTTAATGCCCATTACCGTATTTACAGATGGATATTCTGTAATACCTCACTGTGAAAGTTAAACAAAGCATCGAGAGAATAATTCACTAACGTCATTGGATCACTGTGTAACCGCATTAAAAGCTGCAAATGCTACGACAATAGGAAACCGGAAGTGTAAAGTCTCCTTTGTTGTTAATCGTAAAAGAAAGCAATATTTTCTTATATTAACTTTAACACTGGCAAAAGCCCGCGCGCGAAACAGTAATTTGGCTTGAATTTATTTCTATAATAATAAAAAGTATTGTTAGAAATTACGTTAAAATATATTTTTAAACCTTTATAGCAATCAGAGAAAACATTTCATCGCAATGTAATTAATAGCATTAAAAAGATCAGTTTCTGGTCTTTAAAATGGCATAAAAATAATTGTTGTTTAATAAATATTTCAGAAGTTATTGGCAAAAAACGTGTAAGCATTAATATTAAAAGCAGCTAATTTTCTTTATTTAATTAAATATCTTAAGAACTAATTAACTCTGAAAGTCGAAAATAGCACCTTTGACCTAGAAATTTGCTCTAGAATGTCGTGTGTAAATTTCATGTCGCTACCATTCACCGTTTAGGAGGAGTTCTTGTGACCGACCGACCAACAGACAGACAAATACTTGTAATTTCTGCCTTATTTTATAGATATTTATAAACATAAGCAAAATTTTCAGAAATGAAGATAAATTAGTTCAAAGTCTAACCGTTTTCTAGCAGCGAATTATGTATAAATTTGCGTTATTTCAAAATCGTCTGCACGTAAACTTTAAAAAATAAATAAAAATTGAAGGAAAAATGTCACAGAAATAAAAGTGGTATCATTGAAAAGGTAAACTTTTTATCTTTAAGATGGCATAAAAATAATTTGTATCGGACAATTTGTTCGGAAGTTACAGTGGAAAAAAGGATTACGTGATAATTGATTTTAAAAATAATTTATTCCACATGTTTTCGCATTCCTAAAGGATCACGTGACAGCTGATTAAAAAATAAAAATTTTCATCGCGAATCGCGGAGTCAATGGGCATTCTTTGTTAACTATTTTTAATCTGTAGTCAAAAATAATTAATTTAACGTGATTTCACCTAGCCTATGTCCGTTCTTGGGTTTCAAGCTACAACTCTGCCAATTTTCATCCAAATCGGTTTTGTGGTTTGGTCGTGAAAGCTTAACAAACAGACAGACAGACAGACAGAAAGACAGACAGACAGACAGACAGACAGACACACTTTCGCATTTATTATATTATATTAAGGATATCATTGAATGCTCAAATGAAATTGTTTTGGATAGAGAATCGGAAACGTCGACAAGTTTAGCTTAGTTATATTAATGTTCCTTTTTGAAGCACGAAAGATTTATTTTTACAGATCTCGTAATTTTGAGCCCCGGTCTGATGACGAAAGGGTCCTCCAGAAATATTTGTTGACTAAGTGGCAGAACATTTGGATCTATGGTGATACCCGTAGATCGACTTATGTAATAGCTCCAAAAGTTTCTTTTAAACCACTTCACTGGAATAGAGAGGGAATTTTAATTTTCACCAACCACGGTCCATTTCCAATATACTTCTATCGTTTCAAGTTGGTACCCTCACCATTTTGTAGTTGTGGCGAAATTAGTACGCCACTGCATTATGATACGTCATGCATACTTACTCTGTATGAAGTTTCCTGCCATTCAACTTCAAGATCAATGGTTTAAGAATGTAGCCAATAACCAACCTTCAAGGAAAAAGAATAAATTAATAATCAAAGATATTCATGACTATGAATTCCTGCTCAAACCAGATTCATAGAGGCAACAACTAATGATTCTAGTGGGAACAACTAAATGTCAAAGCGTGATTCATAATGGCAACGACTAATGGTTCTAATGGCAACAACTAATTGTCAAAGTGCGATTCATAGGGGCAACAACTAATGTTCTACTGTGATGTGAATACGTTTCAGACTTAATAGTGAAAAAATAACTTATTCGCTGAATCCGTGTTTTTTTAAATAAGACTGTTATTAGGAAACATCTTGAACAGATATAACTCCTTGAATTGCTTTTATGTATGGGTTGTTGTTTTGAAAGTGTTTAAGTTAATTTTATTATTTATTTATTATTGATATTTTTCATTTTCAATTCTGCACATTTATTGAAATTGTAAATTGTTTTGTAAGTTTTGTTTCTCAATAAAGTAGTTCGGGCTTTTGGTTGTGAGGGGCGCCGGCTCTGGTTGTGGTGTTCGTTCTTTATCCACTTTGTGTCCATTTTAAACCGATGAGGTGACTCTAGTTGTCATAGGTATCGGGGGTTCAAGGTGGCGTTAGGTCAGATGATTAGGACGACACCTGAACTGGCACACTTGGAAAACACGATGTAATAAAAGGCTGTAACGTCTCTAAGCTAGCTGCGTATCAAACCGCCAGTTAAGCAGAAAATTAGGTAAAAGGATAGAGCATTTTTTTTATTTATAACTGTTTTAATTTGACATTTAAATTACAGTAAAGCCTCTCTAAGCGGCTACCCTTGCAGAGCGTTCACTTCTCTCAAATGCGACTTCTGTTTAGTATGGAAGTTTTGGCCCGTAGACATAATATTAAAATAAACCCTAGGAACTGCCAATCGAACTCCTCCGTGTGACAGGGGTGATCGTCGTTCATTTTCAATAAAATCCATTCGTTTCGCCTCCCTGCCTTGGGCCTTTTGTTAAGGGAAAGGGGGGGCTTTAATTATTCGTTAATATAAATGTGCACTTGCATTTAAGACTCTTTGATAACGCCAAGAGGACAATGATTCATGCTGTAATAAACCTTAGGAAAGGCCACTCGAACTCCTCCGAGTGGCAGGGGTGATCGCCGTTCAGTTTCAATGAAAACCATTCACTTCGCTTCCCTACCTTGGTTTTTTTTGTTAAGAGAAACGAGGGCTGTAACTAAACCTTAATATACATGTGCACTTCCATTTAAGACTCTTCTATGACGTCAAGAGGACAATGATTCACTCTGTAGTGAAAGTTTATGCTGTAAAGTTAAGCTGCAAAGAAATCCCAGATGTCCTTTTTACGTGAAAATCCCATAATCTTTTTGTCACCGTGAAGATAAAGTGGACTACGGAGATTTCTTTAACAGCTAGTTGTGCATTTTCAAAAGCATATTAAAGAATGATTTTTAAACCTATCGCATGAATGATTTTATATATACAACTATTTTATTCTGGTACTGTGCTACTGAAGTGTAATTTATCAATTCATTTATATTGAGAACTGTGTCGACGTTTGCATACGTTTAAATAATCCGAATTGTTCCGATTCTGTAAAAAAATTTTTAATTGGCCGTATGCTTAGTAAAAGTTATTTTCGAAACTTTGAATAAGAATTTTAAATGAATTTTCCCGAAAATTCAAAAGGAAATTCAGGGTGTTTGAAAGTAATATAATTGGCAATAGATTTTTAGGATTTTTAAAACTATATTATCTATTTATTCTCGTCAGAATTTGTAAAATTCACGCAGGTAAATATTTTAAAAATCAAACTTATTTGTAAATAGTTAATTTGAAATTAGAATTCCTCCTTGTAAACTTCTTTGCAGAAAATTAATTTCTAAGATATTCTGATCGTATTTTCTCCTTTTCTTTTCCAGGAATATGCCTTCACTTAATAATTGAATGTTCCATACGAATTTTTCACTTTTTGATTAAGAAAAGCTTAAAAGTTTGGACTTATATCTTGAATTAAAAAATGGACACTTTGAATCTTTCTGAGACTAAATAACAAAGATTTTCTCTTTCGTTTCCAGGAACAACATATTCAATAGAAATGCATATCTTCTTTAGAACTCCGTTTTATATAAAAGTGAGGTAGTAATTCTTTTATTTCATGGATTTCTGTTGAAAATGTTTTTGTAGCCTTCACTTGTTTTGATAATCGTATTTTTACTTAGTGTTTGGATTCTTTATCTAAGATAATTTAGTGACACAGCAGCAGGCTTTCAGATTTAATTTAAAAAACCGGACTTCTAAAGAAAGAAGTATTCAACAGTCTTTTAACGTACTAGATAAGTATGCTTTCATCACGAGTAAATGTTGAAGTCTTTTCTAAGACGAGATACCTGAAAAATTCATTACCCTACTTGAAAGGAATTAAGTCTTTTATTTCGTAGTAACTGATGTGTTTGTGTAGTAATGAGATAAAAGATTAAAGATCTCTCTCTAGCAAGAAAGTGTCCACTTGTGTTTTTAATCGATCATATGTTTATTCAAAGTTATTTTGAGAACATTCACTCGACAAAACATCCATCCATTCATAACATTCACTGTCCACTTGTGCTGTAAAATATTAGATATTTACATATAAAACTTGAATACAATTTTTATATGATATTTTAAATATTTATATGAGAGAGATTACGTATAATACCTATAGAGAAAAACAAGTTATTTGATTAAGGTTTATTTTCTAATTTTTCTCTAGTGTTTTGCGGTTTAAAATCACAAGAATGTGTCAAAGAATCACAAAAGTGTTGTCAAGAATGTGATTACTTGGAAAAAGATTCTTGTTATAAAATACTCTTATGTCACAGCTAAATATTGTTCTGTTCAAATCAATTTAGTCTTGTGTGTCAGATACTTATTTAATGACTTTTTTCGCTAATATAATTAAGCATATAATCCATATTAAAAAGAGTAAACTTTTTCCTTAAGCACAAACAGTAGTATTTCTCGAAATAATTATTACAGTACAGATTCCAATTGTTTGCTCTAAAAAATCCAATCGTTTTATTTTAGCATTTGAAATCTTAAAGCACAAAAGTTTCGGAATTGTTCAGTTCACAGTTGTAGATCTGAGATCCGAGTAAAACATAGGCCCCTTTCACATTATGCGGTTTAACCGTTCCGGCGCAAAGTTGTTTATTTTTTTTTGCCGTGTCATGTTTGCTTTCACACTTGACGATTTGCGCCGTCAGTATTTGAGTGCGGTTTCTAATTTCATAGCTGTTTCAGTATGGATCGGAAGCAAATAGCAGCGATATGGTATTGTAGCCATCAATCAAAAGAAAAGAGACTATAATCGTCTCGCTTTTGGAAGAACAACATGCAGATGAATGTCTGTAGCATCTTTTGATGAATTCCACAACCGAATAAAAAATTATACTCTGCGGCAAAATACTAACATTTGGAACTGCATTCAACAGACAAAAATGGTAGCTGTGACTCTGAAGTAACTGTGCTGCCTGTTAAATCACAGGTAGGATGAAACGTCCTCCCTCTGCTGTGAGACGAAAGTTTGGAGAGGGGGTGCCAGCTCAGGTGTCGTCCTAGTCATGTGACAGCGGTTCAAAATTACGAGGTCCGTCCTAAAATAGCCCTCGTGTTGCTTCAAAACGGGACGTTAACATAACTAAACAAAATCGCAAGTAACTGACACTTATTTTTAAATCTTAATCGTTTGTGTTTAAAACATAAAGTGTTATAGGACCTTTTAACCACGAAAAAGCAATAGTGAAAGTGCGACTGTTTATTACTTAGCAAAAACTTATAGATTTGATTTTACCATAATTACATAAAATAAGTTCCTCCCTAGATATGGATTTTAAGGTTAGTATAATAATTTTAAGCATTGCAAATGTGTATTAATAACATATTACGTAAATCGATTATACATAAATTGTGGAACATGGATTTCATTTGCGCGCAGGATTTAAAAAAAACTAAACAACCCATTGCAAACAAATATTATGAAAATTCCCTTCGAAATATAACAGCTTTAAAATCATTTAACATGGTAAATATTAACCATGTTAATTATCAGATATGCTTTAATCACTTTTTATGACGTTAAAATAGTATACCTTTTTCTTGAAAATTATATGTAAGATACCACGCATTGAAAAAAACTATTACGCAATGTTTTGATTTTGTATGTTTTTTCATTGTGGTTATATAAGCATAGCAGGGAAATTTCTGTGTGTTTGATGAACAATATTTTAAAAATCCTGTGTGTAAGTATTTAAAGTATAAATCACTCACCAAACATCTCTTTATATTGAGATGGGTTTTGACTATGTCTTCTCAATTATTTAAAGTACACCCATGTGCAATATCATGACATATTCATAATTTACATTTTCAAATAAAATCATAAAAAAATCGGAAACTTTAATGGAATCTCCGTAAAGAGTTCAAAATACTGAAGAATTCTATAAGACTGTCGGAATTGCTTATGAAAGGTTAAAAGTTTCTTGAAATTGCGACTTCAGAAATAAAACATATGTTGTTATCTTAGAATTCAGTCATGATTATTAGACACTGATACCCAGATTTTTATTAATTTACATGAAATAGTATATTCGTTTCCAATACCTTATACATGGCCGTCTTATCCAATGGGCAAATTAGGCAGAAGAACAGTGCGCTATTGATCCAAGGGATCATAAAAACTTTCTATACTGATTTTGAACCAAAAATATTTATTTAATTGTAATTTTAAATATGTTATAATTTTATATGTTATAATATGGTATAGAACCTAGTTAATAAAATAACCTAGGAGAATATAATGTTATCAAAACATTATAATGCTCCTGAATTATTTTTAGCTAGATATTTTGTTTGGGCGGCAAGCACTGTAAAATCTTAAGACGGCCCTGATCTTACACAATATAAAAATTAGTCAGCATTGGCATATTTCGAAATAAAATAAATTAGCTAAACTTTAAATAGGAAAAAAATAACGAAAACATTAAAAAATTGCACAGTCAACACTCAAATTAAACGAAAGTGCGTTCTATAATAACAATGAAATCATTTAAAAATGACAAAGACAATAGTAAAATTAAATTTTGAAGCATTCTATAAAAATAATGGAATCATTAATTAACTGCAAAAGCTTCGAGAAGGCAAAAAGAACAAGTGACCTTGTGAAGGCGACGGACGGCAGCCGGATGAAATTCGTACAGTGTGAAAGCGTCAGCTTATTTTCATACATTACTACTAAGACGAAGTCGTAACGGCGCCGTTTTTTCCAGTCGCGCAAGCGGCTGGTTTAAACCCCAACAAACGGACTCAAACCGCGATCGGCTAATGTGAAAGCTCCCACTCATTTCTTCAGTTTACCACCAAGAGGCGGCCTAATGCATTCTTGCCGTAACGGTTCAACCGTATAATGTGAAAGGGGCCTAACGGTTCAACCGTATAATGTGAAAGGGGCCATACGGTGAAGATGGCTCAGAACTGATGGGATCACGGGGGTCGAGCGTTAAGGTTTCGGTTTCGGGGTCGAAGGATTCCATGTTTGAAATCCGATGCCATTGAAGATTTCATCGTGTGTGTGGACCCTCTGCACGCTACATCAGACGTCGTGGGTCAAACGCCTTCCCTCTGGTGTGCTGAAGAAGTTTGGATAGGCGGATTCCAGATCAGGCGTCGTTCTTGTCACATGACCAGGGTTCAAAATTGCGACGTCCTTACCAAAATATCCCTCGCGTTGCTTCAAAACGGGACGTTAATATAACTAAACTATACTCAGGACTACTGAGGTTGTTTAGTTTTGTTATCAGAGCCTCAACAGTCCCGAGCTATTGTAAAACACTACCGTTTACAATCGTGAAAGCAACCTTCCACCAGTGTAAAATTTTTGCGAAAAATGAAATAGAGATAGGTGAATGATTGATATTTTTTCTAGCTTCTTAGCAACACCAACTAGTTACTAGACTTCATTTCTTTAATGTATATAACAGTCATTCAGGAGGTTACAGAAGGAATATACCATTGAGCCAGTTTTTCAGCGAAATTTTGGTGCTGAAAAATGTGTCTAGTGAAGAAAGTATGGCATTTCTGAAGGCAAGTGCATTTAAATGTGAAATATAACAAACTCAGCTTTCATGTTGTTGATTTGGATGTCAATTATATTTGTTAGTTATGTTGTAATGAATTTGTTTCTGACGTGGGGAAAATTTGCACCGGAAAGGAGGGATTCTTGCAACATGTAAATTTGCGGTTGAGAGCAATCTCAGTTGTTTTTTAAATTTATTTTTATATTAAATAATAATAAGATGGTTTAATGTTTTGTGTATCTATATAGTTAAAATAATACGGTAAAACCTTCAGACAGTTCGCCAGCCCCAACCACTCGACGGATTTCGATAATTTTTATTTCATATGTAAGCTTACGATGTCTATATACGTCATCAAGGGTCGTCTGCACCCACTCCCCCATTTTCGAACGAAATCGAAAAATCATTTCTAGACCATACATTCTCTATGGGGAAAAACCTTCAGACAGTTCGACAGCCACAACCACCTGACGGATTTCGGCAATTTTTATTTCATATGAAAGCTTATGACGTCTTGATATGTCACCAAGGGTCTCCTGCCCCCATCACTCCCCATTTTAGAACGAAATCGAAAAAACATTTAGCCACCATACATTTTCTATATGTTTTTGCGATTTCATTTGAAACTGAGGGGTTATGGGGGGCAGGCGACCCTTGGTGACATATCTAGACGTCATAAGCTTTCATATGAAATAAAAATTATCGAAATCCGTCGAGTGGTTGGGGATGACGAGCTGCCTGAAGGTTTTACCATATTATAATTTTGTATTAATAATAATACGATTTTTGTATAAAATAATAATAAAAACAATGTTTGCTTTAGTTTCAGATATGTATAGGGTTTATAAAAGGAAATTAGGGACTTGTAAGGATATGCAATTCTGTCCAGAGACCTTAGAAGCTTGATTTAATGCCATTTCAAAAGTTTAGGGTACCGCAAACTGGGCCAATTTTTCCCACAGTTTTTTCTTCTTCCAACCAATTTTGAAAACTAAATAATGCACAAAAATATTTCAAAACCATCATAAACCATTAATCTTGATCTCTAGTTTTCTGTTCTGGGGAAACTTGACTAATTAAGTAAATATTTCTATGTTAAAAAATAAAAAACAGCATTAGCAAAGTTACTTTTGAAAAGGAGCAACTTTGCCAACTATTTTAAAACCAGGCAAAATACACCAAAAACATTATTGAAAAGATTTTTGAAACTAGGAAAGCACTTTTCTTATTAGTATTAATTCTTAATTGTAAAAGAAGGAAACACAAAAATATTCGAAACATAAAAATTGAAATGTTTAAAATTCCCAAACCTCAAAGATTAAAAAATTTTGACAATTTCATCAGAAAAGTAAATATCCCAAGGTTTTCATCGTATGGATGATCAATTATAAGTTATTTATAGCTGTAAATAGCATTTATTTTTTATGGATAGAAATCGAAATAATTATGTAAAATGTAAAAAAAAGTGTTCATTTTGTGTTTATGATGTTTTGTAAGATGATCAATTTGTCTCAGTACTGAATTAGATTATGTGTTTTAAACAAAAAAATCATATTAGCATAAAATGTTTGAGTTTTATTTTTTATCATTTGAAAACAGTAATTTAAGTGATTATTAATTACCGGCTTTGATTTTATCCTGCTTTATTAATCTGAATAAATGCATTTTTCGTGAAAAATTTCTTTCATGAAATATTCCGTTCATTTCTAAGAAATCCAGTAAAATAAAACCACGCACACATTTACCGAGCGTAATGTTACGTATATCATTCCATCCATCTCTTTTTTTACCAATTGCTCAATATCTAAATTGCTTTCTTTTCTTGAATTTTAAATTTCGATAAAGATATCATTTTATTCAAGTAAGTGAAATCAATGTTGAGGTGAACAACTTTTCAGATATATTGCATTTAAATAAGAGAGTTTCTTTTTTAAAAAATCTATTTCGTTGCTTCACGTTTCTGTTTTATTCGGAATTGCTTTAGTTTAATAGATTTTTGGGAGTTACATTGATTTTTTTAGTTTCTCCATCGGAGATGAACAGTTTCTGCTGAATCGTCTTTAAATTGAAATTTACCTTGAAACTGATGCTGAAATAGCATATAAATGTGCTCTATTTTATTGTTTTTAGAAATTCAATTCTCTATTCGAAATTTTATCAACTTGAAAAACATATCAAATATTTCAGAAAGAATAAAAGTAGTATTTATTTTTGTAAAATGCGATAATAGCATTTATTCTTTTAGTTTTTGTAAATTAATTACTTCATTGCAAACGATTTATTTGTTAATTTATGTTATGTAACTTATGTGGGCCATAGTGGACGCAATTATTTATATAATTTATTTAATTGTTTTGCCCAAGCTCATAAAACTAAAATGTCATCATTAGGATAACTGATGATTATTTTAGAACATTTTCCGTGGTTTTTATAAAAAAAAAAGAGACACGATAATTTGGTCACTCGATACATTTTGAGGCTATTACCACGATGAAAAATTTGATATTTCAAGGGCAAAGAAATAAAGATTTGAAAAAAACCCCTTTAAAATAGTTTTTTGAAGAAAGTCACTCAGGGGTAGTTTAATATAGATTTCATTTTTTTTAAATGAATGATACACAACTTTCAATAAGTTTCACTGCAGTTAAAGAGGAGCTTCTTTTGCCTTTCCGCTGATCTTATGTCAAAAAACTTTGTTTTTTGTGTGTGAAGGAAAGTAATTATGGAGAATCGGCCGTCTTCAGTTCTTCTTGATTCAAAATTAAGATCCTGAGAAAAATACCTCTAAAAATAATGCTCGACTTTCCAACTTTGCAAACATATAATTATTATCAATTAAATAAATAAATAAATAAATAAATTATTAGTCAAAGTATTTCTAGATAAAATTAATTAAATTTGCCGAAACGACACTTGATTACAAAGTCAACTAAAGGAGCAATAAGTTTATTCATTTCGACACGCTGTGTAAAAATAGTTAAGTTTAAACAATAAAACTCTTAAGATCATTTACTAGACACATACTCTGCTGCCCCGATCTTAAATTTAGTAATTGTTCTAAGGAATTGAGTCACAGCATGAATCATTCATACCTTTCTTCCAGAGATGAATTATATGCTTTGAAATATCATTGAAATAAAAATTATAATTTCTGATAAAAAAGCAAAGGCTGATATAAGATTTAAGTAGACAAAAACTGGCTGAAGACAGAATTTGCAAAAACGTTTGGAATTCCTTTAAAGCAACGTGATTTTTTTCCAAATTTTGTGACGTATAATTTGACGATATTTTTATATTTTTAATTTTTAGTAAACTCTTGATTAGCAAATACTTCGACGAAACCTTTACATTGATCATCATGTGTAAAGTATAATCGTTAAAGCGTTTTTCTTGCACTAAAGTAAACAACTAAAAATTCTGATTGTTAGTAGTTACAACCAGTTTTTTCTGTTTAATTTTCATTTCATTTCCTTCACGACGATTATCTGCAATTTCTCTATGTTTTCCAAGGCAAAAGCGTAACATTTCATAAGTTATGAAAGGTTTATAACTATTAATAATCATCTGAAAGTATCAAATTTATTGCTTTGAACTTTCTGCTCTAAACTGTAAATTTATTCCGTTTAAATGAATTCATCATTTCCTGCCATTTCCTTTTGAAAGATGGAGAGAAATCATTCTTTCTTGCTTTCATTTCAATAAAATCGAAATAAAATCTTAATTCGTTCATTTCATTTATCGTTTATTTTCTATTCTTATGGCAGCAATAAAAACACTAATATGTTTGGAAATCTTCTTTGTTCCAAAACTGATTCTAGAGATATTTTCTATCATTATTTGAAAACTGAATGTTTTTTAGTGAAATTCCAGTTACTTTTCCAACGAGCAGAAAAGAGGCGTTGGTATTTTTGTTTCACAGTACGAATGGGGAAATCTTTCCAAACTATTCACATTCGAATGTCTTATCATATTGCGTTTGCATCTGAATTCTTTTGGCGATACTGTCATCGCTCTATTACGAACAAAAGCATCTTTAAAGAGGAAAAAAAAAAAAAAAAAAAAAACAGAAAAAAAAGGATTTTAGGTTTTTAGGATCTTTCTTACTAAGCAACCAGAAGCGATTCTAACTTTCTCCCCTTTTTAAAATGATAGTGTTTTCAGTAGTCTGGCTACTATCTGTAAATTGAGTGAATCAAAAATCGCTTAAAACGCTCGACAGGAAAGACCGATGAACCTAGAGCTACCAAATTGGGTAGATAGTTAGTAAAGTCTTTGGGAATAAAAACACTAACATGTTTGGAAATCTTCTTTGTTCCTAAATTGATTCTAAAGAGATATTTTCTATCATTATTTGAAAACTGAATGTTTTTTAGTGAGTTTCCAGTTGCTTTTCCAACGAACAGCAAAGAGGCGTTAGTAGTTTTCTTTCACAGTACGAATGGAGAAATGTTTACAAACTATTCACATTCGAATGTCTTATCATATTGCGCTTGCATTTGAATTCTTTTAGCGATACTATCATCGCTCTATTTCGAAATAAAAAAGATTTTCTATTTATTAGATCTTTGTTACAAAGCAACCAGAAGCGATTCTAAACTTTCTCCCCTTCGTAAAATGATAGCGTTTTCAGTAGTCTGTCTACTATCTGTAAATTGAGTGAATCAAAAATCGCTTAAAACGCTCGACAGGAAAGACCGATGAATCTAGAGCTACCAAATTGGGTATATAGTTAGTAAAGTCTTTGGGAATAAAAACACCAACTTGTTTGGAAATCTTCTTTGTTCCTAAATTGATTCTAAAGAGATATTTTCTATCATTATTTGAAAACTGAATGTTTTTTAGTGAGTTTCCAGTTGCTTTTCCAACGAACAGCAAAGAGGCGTTAGTAGTTTTCTTTCACAGTACGAATGGAGAAATGTTTACAAACTATTCACATTCGAATGTCTTATCATATTGCGCTTGCATTTGAATTCTTTTAGCGATACTATCATCGCTCTATTTCGAAATAAAAAAGATT
>BGPR01006362.1:0-56364 GCA_013235015.1 Araneus ventricosus | reverse complement strand
AAAACGGTCATAGTGGCCGTGTTGTTGCTGTTGAATTCACTGCGCCTGTGAAGGTGTATTTGTTTATAGACGGCAGTGCGTATATGTATACTAGAACCCTTAATGAGCTGAGAAGCAAAGCATCGTAGGATATCTGACGAGTCTATATTGATAAGTTAGGAGACGTCAACACAATCGCATTTGGTACAACCATCAGTGCCAGATTACCAAATAGGCAAAGTAGGCAACTGCTTAAGGGCCCCACAACTTTGGGGAGCCCCCTGGCCTCGAGATATTTTTGTGGTATTTTCAGAGTAATTTAATTTTGTGCTTTCATGTGATTTACAAGGACCGCGTACTCGAACATTCTAAAATCAAGTATCTTTTAAATTTCAGAACGTTATGCTTAGGATTTTTCAAGTTTTTAAATTCGTTTGCAGATCAGTATAGTCCAATATATTTTTTTCAAATGGTGGAACGACTCACAAATCAACAGGCCTGTAGAACTTTCTGTTTGAGTATTTAGGCTGTGTTAAAAAGAGATCTAATTAAAAAAAATAACTTGAAATTAAAAATTTTTATACGCGACATAATAAAACCATGGCTCTTGAAACGAAATGTTTTATTATTTCAGTTTGTCGTAATATTTGGGACTTAAAAACTGCTTATATAAAGGTTAAATTAAAATCGATAAAAAATATGATTTGGAAGGGGAAAAGGGGGGGGGGGAGAAATTGGTACTGTTTAAGGGCTCCTACAGGGCTTAATCCGGCGCGACAACCATGATATTTTCCCTCTGTTTGCTTTCCGTTGGGAATTTTGGAAGGGGAAAAGGGGCCCCGAAATTTCCACTGTCTAAGGGCTCCTACAGGGCTTAATCCGGCACGACAATCATGATATTTTCCCTCCGTTTCGAAGTCCCCCCACCCCTTTCTCAGGAAATGCACTCGCCATCTGATATCGAAGGTCAGACGTCAACTCGTCAGAGGCGGGAATAAGAATGTCTTATAGCATCTAACTGCTCGTTGTCTTAGGCCGGCAATTCACTTGAAGGCTAGCCATGCCATTTGTCCTAAGACCGTTTTTTCCCACTCATTTTAATCGAAAAATTTAGGCACGTCATTCATTTGAGGCTTCAAAGCGCGCTGGCGATAAGGGTAGCAAAGCTCTCCCCCCTACAGCCGCTCTTCGATCCCCACTCAGCGGATTTCCGATTTCCTACCCTCGAACCGAGGTCCCAATCTAGTCAGATCTTTTGATGTACCACCTACTCTCGTTCGAGGCTCCACATTGGGATCGGAGCATGAAGTGTGGAATTTTATTTCGTTGGAAATCCAGCTCGCCCGAGCCGCTATGCTAATTTCCATCAGTTTTTGAAACTGACGATTGCTTTTTCCTTCCCGTGTTCCAAAAATTCCAGTTTAGATTAGATGTGAATTGACTGCTTTAGGTTGATCTGTAACGTTAAGTCTTCTTTCCTTCTAGATGCGCAATGAATTCCAAATTGAAAATGGCGCAGTGCATTTGATATACATTACGCAATATGAATTGAATTTTCTAGTGCACAACAGATACCCTTCAACTCATAAAACGTGAAGATACACTAGAATCTTATGGATTATCATTACATCTAGAATTAGATGCTTGATTCTTAAAAATGTGTTGTCTAGATATATTTTTTTTAAAATAAAAATTAAATTTTCTTATATATGAGAAAATAAAATATTTCATTATTTTAATCTTTTTAAATGTATTTACAAACTTAAAAACCATAAAGAAGTACACTATAATGAATTTTTTTAGCTGGCGAAGAAACTTTATCGTTTGCAGTTATGTTCCAATCACTGCGTTAGAAATTATAGTAAGCTTAACGAAAGCAAAAATTTTCTAGAACGTTTATACGCTTAAAATGTTTATAAGTTAAATATGCCTCGTTTAAATAATTATGTAAATTATTATAAATGCAATTTTCATCTTCCTACGCATGAAAAGAAAGTTAAATATTTCATTCATTGCATTGTTTTTTATTCATAGATAATTCGACTTTCATTTTTTTCGTAAATTTACGGAAGTATTCAATAGTGAAACTTCGTATGTTTAAGAAGAGAACCTAACAGCTGCTATCATATACTAGTCAATTTACTAGAAATGATATTCGACTCGGAGCATTCAGAAATATTTCAAAATTTATTCCGAAAAATCGCAGCTGTACTGCAGATTAGAATTGATATGACATAAAAAGGATCAAATAACATGAAGGAAATAAATATCAGTTCTTTACAACTTCAGTTTCACGCCGTTTCAACTGAAATATTCTAAAATTCTGCTGGCGTTTCTACTTCTGAATCTTTGCATTTGCAATATTTGTAGAAATTTTACACCTCCTGAAATTTTTACTACATATACGACGTTACCTTTCAGGTTATTGAACCACGCTTTTCTATTCTTGAATTATTAGTTACGAAATACGAAACGCTGAAGTAGTGCTTTGTCGTCAAGGGTGAGGCGAAGAATACCTTCGGTATATTTTTTTATTGCAAAAGGCGCCAAATTAAGAGACTTTTCTGACCATAAATATCGATAAAATAATAAAGATAAAAACAGTTTATTAAGTTTATGGAATAATGGAATAAAAGCAAATGGAATAAAAACCACGTTCATTTGGAGTAATTTATAGTTTTTTTTAAACAAAAAAATATGAATGAATTTGTATTTTGGATTCTAAGAATTAAATAGTTTATACTTTCCTGTGATCAGCAATTTTTATAAATATATTTTATATTCGAATGATTGTAGAACAGCTTTCTGCTTAAAAATTGTTTGAAACGTTATTTGCCTTTAGAAACTATTTAAAGCATTCCAATAAGGTAGTTTTCTGTGAACGGCAACAAAAACTTGTTTTCAGAAAACTATTAAAGTTGTTCAAAACTATTCTTGGCACTGTAAATAAAATGAATCATTTTCAGTGCAAATTAGAGTGTTCTAGAAAATTTATTATTCTAGGTCACTCTTTCATATGGGGAAAAAAAGAACTTTGTTTTGGCAATATAGGTGATTTAATTTTGAAACCGGGTTTCTGCATTTCTCAGAAAGGTCAATTTTTTTCTCAATTCCTCTGTTTCACGTATGAATCTCACAAAAGAATAAATACTTTAATGGCAGTAAAATTCTTATAAATTTCACATCTTTCACGTTCACTTAGCTTAAGATGTCCGATAAAGCCAATTCAAGATTTGTGAAAAAGCGAATCACCGAAAGTGCTTTTGAGAATTCGAAAGTGCAGTTCAGGTTCAAAGGCAATTCAATAGAAAGCTACGAACAGATCTACCAACGTTGTTTTGTCCACATTCCATCACAGAAATTAAAGGCAGGATTCCATCGCAGAAGTTTGTTTTCAAGTTTGAAGCAGATGAAATTCCTGAGGAACCAGAAAAAAAATCCCTCGAAAGACCGCAGGCAAAAAAAAAAAATATGCTTTTGTGAAGACGTTTCTTTTTTAGAGATAGATGTTCTCTACCTATAGACAAGCAGAACATAAGTCAAAATATCAATATAGTATGATTAATCGTTCTTGGAAATTTCGTACTTTATTTTAGTGAGAATTTTGATCAGCTTATTTTCTAAGACTATTAAATAAACTTCTGAAAAAAAATATTTTTTTTACTCATTCATTCCATTTTTTAGGAACATCGCAGCTACTCACCAAATTTCACTGCTTTAAAATTAAAGTTTAAAATGGCGGACCTTTTGAATAATGATAATTACTTTTATAAAATAAAGATTGAAAAACCTTTTTCTTAAGTAATTGATGTTGGCCTTAGAAAATTTTCATCTCCATCACAATTGAGTAGTTGACTGCAGAAACCATTTGAGTCAATAATATCAAAATTCTGGGAGCTTTAAAAGAACTGATTAATTTTTAAAATCAATGATTGAAACAATTGCTTTTGCCTGGTAGATTTTATATAGGTTAAACTGGGGTAAAACCGGGTAGCTAAGGTTCGAAGGATTGTTGGAGCTAAAATATTCAACATAGGGCTCTCAAATTTTATTAAATTATCCATTGTTTATCGAGTACAATATATCTTTCCAGAAAAGTCACAGTTTCATTACTCATTTTATCAATGATTTTTTAATAAAAAAAAATCAAACTACCCGGATTTATTCCAATATCCTCCGCGCCACTGCAGATTTCGTGGGCACAGAGAAGAGAGTTTTTACATTGGATTAACATTCTTCTTCATTTAAATTAAAAAATACATCATTAAAATATAAACAATCAATGTCTGATGTGTTTTCATCGTCTTCATCGGAGGAATCAGCAATATTGACTGTCTCCGTCTTGCATCACTTGGAGCCCCCGAGTGTAGAGATTATGAAAAACGAAATAGAGCTGAGCAACAATTGGTGTTTGATAGGGTTTAAATTCTTAGTAAACGTATAATAAGCTGGACTAAATATAGATTTTATAACTATAATGATTATTAAGTAAGGATAATTTAAAATCAAACGAACATTAGAGAATTGACGTCTTAAAACAAATAAACCCCCACAGATTTAGTGAATTCAACAGCTACAACACGCCTTCTACGATTGTTCCTTTTCCTTGACTAATAGAGTGTAATTCAGTATCTGTCTGTTGGATAGAAAAAATAAAAGCGTCGGAATCAAGGGTATACGATTTTACCTCACTCTTCCCTACTTATAATGTGACTTGACTCGACTCTTGTCATTTCTTCACTCATTATGTAAATATTCTCATAGAATGTGGAAATTTCATAAATGGAATTTTGATTAAAAAGTGATTCATGTGGTGGAGATAGAAAGCGTGAGAAATATAAAGAACAAAACAAAAACATGAAAATGATACTTTAGAACGTTGTCGAATCTTAAGGAAATTTGTGAAACAAATATTCAAATGTCTTGAAAAAGAATTCTTCTTTTTCATCAAGAACTGAGGCGTAGTGTTCAAGAAATTCACTTAATCTAACTATTTTCAAATAAAATACAGAAGTAAGGACTCCCATACAAATGACGAAATATTCACAAATTAAATAAAGCTTGATACTTTTATTTAACCTTTTTAAGCAGTCAATTAACATTGTCTTCATGTAAACTGCTTCTTTATTCAATTGGAATTTTCGATTAATTTAACACTTGAAAGGTAAAGACGAATGACTTTTACAAAAGTTTCGAATCAACTATTTTTTATCATTTTCAAACGTAACGGATCGGAAATAGTATAATTAAAACAAATATTTGTATGCAGACGATATTTTTCTCGTTGAGAAGATAAATATTTTGCAGACTACTGTTTACGATGAAATATATTATTTTGAAAATGAAAGATACATAATTTTTCATCCGTAGTTACTTTTAGGAAATAACAACACAATTTACTAGTCGGAAACAACTTGACAAGGATGTGTATAAATGAATTTTTGCCCCAACCTAACTTTGATCATTTATGTTGTGGGGCCAGTTTTAGTTAAGTAAACAGTCAAATTAGTGTAACAATTATTTATTTATGTTCATGTTGCCACACGGATAAGTTTATACATATAATTTCAAAACTAAACAAACATAAAAAGGAGAATATTTCGTTAACAAACCATCTCGGTCGATTGGCTTCTACTGAAAGATCACAGTTACAGAGGGTTATGCTTCTGCTCCAGTCACAGTTAATACCACATGAACGACTGCAATGCAGATTTTTCTGACTTTCTTAGATTATCCATTGAAACTTCAACGTTTCTTTAACTCACATTCAACCAAGCTATCACGGTTTACTATGTTACTCTTAAAAATATTTTTAAAAACCATTGTTGAGGTTTCTAAAAATAATTTTAAAAAGAAACAACAAAGGTCATTAAAAACTTCAACACAAAAACAAAATAAAATAACAGTCACAGAGGACAAATGGAAATGCATACAAGAAATTTAAAAAATCTCATAATTAATTATTTTTTATTAATCAAGAATGAATTAATAAATCTCACACTTTGAAACTTTCTGTTTGATTTAATTGTTAGAATTTATAACAAATTATCCAACTTTATTACGACTCCATTAAACGACAAAAAGAGCTTTTGTAAGAAAGGTGGTAAATTAGCAGTTTCTCTACTATCTTTCTCAATAGTTTGAAGAGCATTCGAATAATTTGTTTATATTCAGTCATCCATGAATACTGAAATTTATTCTTGATCATACCTTCCCTGCAATCAATTACACTTCATATCAATTAGAGAAGAATAATTCTAATTAGAATATAATTCAACAAGTTACGGTTAAGTGGCCAAAAGCGTATTAATTGAACTATAAAAGAGTTCTAAGAGAGGAACTCTTATGAAAACACGTAGTATAGCAAGCAATCAAAATTGCATTTTTGTCTGACAAGGAATTTATATCTCAAAATAATACTTGAAGCTATTCGCATTTCAAAATATTTGTTTTAAGTGTTCCGTTAAATACGTTCATCAAGCTGGGCCTTCTGCTTTAAAAGGTAAGTAAATATGAATAATTTATGAATTATGAAGCATAGGATTACTTTAATAAAACACTAGCGTAAAAACAGATGATACATTCTACAGATTTTCAAATTGTGGAAGCAGATAATTGTCTTTATTAAAAAATGTTTTATGATATTGTCAATTTTATTAAATATTTTATTTTATATTTGTATTTTTAAAATGTTTATATTTTCATGAAGAATACGTAAAAGCTAGGATTTAGAATAAATTATTCAGTAAGGCTAGCGAACATTGCCTGTTTAAGACTCTGCATTCTAAAACTTGGCTTCAGTGCCAACTTTGACAGCTGAAAACAAAAATTCAGTTACTTTATTAAAAAATAAAAAACTCGGTTCGATTATCTGGTACGGGTTCGTTTAACAGAGACCTCGGTTAATAGATGCCCGGATAATCGAGGTCCTCCTCTAGATAAAACAGAAAAGATTTTTTTTAAATTAGATCTATGATAAATGCTTCTGTTTGTAATCTTTTGTTGAAGCAAGCATTTGAAATAAAAAATGAATCCGTATAAAAGAAAAGCATTTTCATTACTACAATAAAACATGCTTATAACGATATTGCTCAGATCTATAAAAATATTGTTATAGGCAGGTTATCGTTCGAAGATCTGCGCATTCAATATTTATGTATGTGTGCATGTATTTATGCACTAACATATTTTATTACGCTTATTTATTCATATTACAAATGAGTAGCTGATATAAAATTGCATTTTATAAACACATAAAATATACAATTTTATATATTAAAATAAAATTTATATTTAAGCTTTTTTGAAGAACTTCAAAATGAAAATTTTAGTTGAAAACTTTTTCAACATCGCCATTTACGGTACCTTTGGATCGGTTTCGTTTGTTTACTTTTTTCCCACAGCATCTTCATGGCCTTTTATTTGATTTCAAAATTAGGTATCGTCGACTGAAAAATCCCATATTTTTTAGTCAATGTTTTACGCCGCGCCAACCTAGATTCAATGTATTAAGGCATCAAATCCGAATTTTAAAGAACAAGTGGTCAGTCCAATTTGCTAAATGCGAATGAACAGGTTTAAGCCACCAGGAGTCAAAGCAATAAACATCTGTGGACATTCCAGTCGCTAGGCCCCCCGGATCTCCCTGCTACAACAGACTGCGTTTTTTAGCCGCCTCTCCCTCCGATTCCCATATTATCTGACATTCTTGACCATAGGGCGTTGTTCCCCCCAAACAAAAATCAGAATTGTACTGTATCAGTTTACTAAGAAGGTAAAATTATCGTTATAGACAGGCGAGTCTAAAAAGTGATTATCGTTGTAGGAGGGTTAAAAATACGTCGAGTAAATAGGAATTCCGCCGGGACCAAAGAATATATCGTTATAGACAGTGTCGTTTTAAACAGGTTTCAATGTATTCTCTTAATATAACCTAAAAGATAAGAACTGAGAATCAGAGAACAGAAGAATGAAGTCTCACGATTTTATTTTTTATTAAAAGTATCTTGTAAAATTATTTAAATTATTATGCGCAGTTTCTTTTACTATTCTGACATTTTCAAACTGTGGAAACTTTTAACGTAGGACTACGTTCCTCCCATTGCGGTCTCAGGAAGGAATTTGATTCACACGCCAAAACGCCATAAAAAACGTTGTATGGGAGATCCTCTATATCTCGGTAACTACATATGTTAGAAACATAACTAATGTCTTATTTTAGAGATAAAGGGTAACAACAGAAGTTACAAAAAAATGAAAATCGGAATTGTATTTCAGCGGCTACTGAGTCGCAAAATTGGGCAAAAATACGCATGAACTGATGACGCGATCCTCTATATCTCGGTAACTACATATGTTAAAAACATTATCCTAGTTCTCTGGGAAATTCTTATATTGATTCAACATTTACAAGAAACCTTAGTTCCGAATTATTATGTATGTTACTTTTCATATCAGCGACCGAACCTACACAGAATTGTAACATATCCACGCACGATTGAAGAATTCAAAACAAAAGAATTGACATTGTAATATATTTTATTAAGAAATAAAACAATTTTCATTGTAATCTTAGTTTCATTTTATTTCGCCAATTTTTCAAACATTAGTATTTTAGAGAAACAAAAGAGAATCACGAATAACTTCGAGAAACAAGAGTATCGCGAGTAACTACGAGAAACAAAAGGGTATCGCGAACAACAAAAAGAAACCGAGAACCTTCCTTCAATAAACAAAAGAGAATCGCGAGTAACAAAGAAAATCCGAGAAGCTTCCGGAAACAAAAGAGAATCGCAAGTAACAAAGAGAACCGAGAAGCTTCGAGGAAGAGAAGAGAATTGAGAGTAACAAAGAGAAACCGAGAAACTTTGAGAAACAAAAGACTCAAGAGAGTAAAGTAGTCCTACGCCTTCAACATCAGCGGCTGTTTGAAAAAGACAGCCTTCCGTCATTTTTTTCTGTGATTAACTATTCCATAAAACCTTTATATCTATTTTTATCCCAATTTTCTATTGGACTTGATTTCTTTGCGCTCTGATCGCCTCATATCTCCAAAACCCTTCCTAAAGAGTCCAAAGGAAATTTTTTAGTCAAATAAAACTTTACCAGCAGAGATGATATTAATTATAAACGTTCCCGGATTTTGGTTAATTAAATGTGACATATTGATAAGGATAAAAAGAAGTACATGATATTTTATCGAACTTATTTAGTTCAAGGTTGTCTTTGCTTATTAGTTTTCGCTTATTAATTTAAAGTTGAAGTAAGATAATTCTTTTTACAAATTATTTTTTTAAATGCATATAAATTATATAAAAAGAAGGAGAAAATTGAATACAAAATCTTGTGACGAAATGGTATTTTAAGAAGAATAATTAATCTTTCATTAAAATCAGATATGTAAAATCAAATCATATTTTGATACTACTCAAGGGGAATTAAGACACATTAACCTTTCCGAAAACTGTCATTTTCCTGGTATTCACAGAATTTTCAACTAATCGGAATAGTGAGATTTCCCCAGAGAGAACAAGAACTATTTTCTCTTTATTTAAAGAAATCTTTTAAAAATATCGCAAAAAATTTAAAAACTCTGTGTTTATTCTTATTTCATACCTGAATTTTTTTGACAGGCGAATCAAATGTGAAAAAATTAAATAAAGAATATGAGTGATCAATAAATATTTTGATTCATTTCATATTCTGCTAAAATTTAGTATTACATTTAGCGTGTGCTCTGGGGAGTGCGTCCCCAGAGCACATCCTCTCTTGTCTTCGCCTATCTAGGGAGACTTTCGAGACGGATCCTTTGCTTGCTCTCGATTTCTTGAGGGTGAGTGGGCTCATGGATGGTGTCTAGCTGCCGCTAGACAGAGAGGGATTAGTAACAACAACAACAACAAATTACATTTAAACTTTATTATCTTAAGGGAATTAATCATTATACATTTTAACAAATCTCGTTGGATTGAAACTAACCTAATTACTCGTGTATTATGAATCTAATTACAACTTAGCGAAAAATAAAATTATTCGGAGATTGAATTTTTAAAAATGAGTGTCCTTCGAATGGTTTTCTTTTCTCAAATGAATTCTTTTCTGTACAGTTCACTAACGAAAATGCTTATTAGTTCAAAATATATAGAGAATCACATAAGATAAAGTATAAAGCAATTAACAATTAAACAAATTAAAAAAAATATTACAAAATTAAATAATGTTTTAGTAGCGCGCAATATGCCGCTGCATACAAAAAACAAAGGAAGCCAAAAAAATCAAAGGAAGTAAAAAGACAAAGAAAATCTAGACAATAAAACTGAATTAAACAAACAAAGAATCCATTCCAGCTTACTTTTTCAAGGGCTACAAATTTACGAAATGGATTCAAAAGCCTTGGGATATTTTTCTGTAAGAAGCTGGACTTTCGTCCAAGAACGCTTCTCGTAGGCCGAAAAACTCCAAGCGAATACGAAATAGAACAGGAATTCACAAAGGAATCTTTTAAACAACAAACAAACACTATATCGCCAATAAGATTGATTTAAAAAACAATTTAAAGAAAATTACTATCCTTTGGGCAGATAATGCCGTCATAATAACAAATCAATGGAAAGGAAGAAACCTTGACTCATCCTAGTGATGAAGAAAAACCTTTTTTTGTTCGTTCAACTAATGGGAGTGTTCTCCTCTCGACCTGCTCTTAAGCTTCCACAATATGACGTATCTTACGTCTAGCTTCGTCAAATATAAAGAATCGAGTATGCATTTTGGACCTCTTCCCAGTGATTGAATGTATTCAAAAGTTGACACAAATATAAATTTTTGGTGCCAAGAATAGGGGAAACTAGGGATATTTCTCCCCTAGGGATTCTTGATTCTACGTGATTTTCTCAGATTGCGAGATAATTGGTAATTTGTATGTACCCTTTTTATTTGACTTTTGGTAATATGGTTTTTTGGAGGGAATTTTCATTCCAACCTGAGGTGTGTAGGTAAATATGTTTTGGGGGGTCCAAAAGTAAATTTTCACTTTTTCATTCCACAGTCGATTGGAAGTTATTAAAGATTTGATCTATTAAAATATTTCTGACTTTTGGCATTCTTTTAGCTATATTTTGATACACTATGTTATGCAGTATCTTAATTCTAAGTGGTTTAATTTTTAGATTATTTAGAAAAAGTCAAGTTGAGGATACTTGGTCCTAGGTGATTTCATGAAATAAAATTATTATGTGATTAAATGACATACCAATTTAGCATAAGTTCATTTGTCATTCTTAAACCATGTCCTTTTATTATGCTGACTATAAACATTTTCGAGAAATATAAGAAAGATTAAAACTAGGATAAAGTATCCCTAGTTTCCCCTACATATCAAATTTTTCTAAATCTAGGTTGTTACGTTTTGGATGTACAGTAGACTCCGCTTAATGTGATCGCTTCGAGACTTAAGAATTTTGGTAACATTAACTGACTGATAACAATAACCGAATTGGGTAAAATCAACTATATTTTTTATCACATCAAGGGAAAAGAAACAAAATGGAAAAGAAAACATTTACCTCAAGTCTATCTATAATTTATTTCAAAAATAACAATTAAAAAATTCATTAACTCTTCCTTGATGACAGTTATCTCTTAACAGTTCATTACATTGTTCGTACTCGTATTTTTTTAAAAAAATTGTTGAACGATACTGTACGCCGCGTTTCAAAATATCAAGGGCTTGCCTCATTTCGGCTTTCGTTGGAGGGTTTTCTTCAGCACATTCGTCCCCGTCGGAATCATCAACTTTTATTTTTTGGCAAATTTACAAGTCTGTTAGTGTGGCAGCTACTGGAATGCCCTCGTCAAAGGACATCCATCCTCCATACTTTTCCTTTTGTATACCTTCAGGAGGTTCAATGACAATTACCGACGGTCACGTCCCTGCCCGCTAAATGGGCGATCTTCAAAGAGAGGTCATGAAAAATAAACCCCGAAATTTTTGTGATGTGTGGGGGAAAGTGGCCGCAGATGTTTCCTTATAAGTGGAGCGAGAAATTCTACGAACTTCAATCGTTAACGCTGGTTGAAAATGAGGGATCGGTCAACTCTCTACTTCAAAATTGATAAAATTAAGCGATGTAGTGATCACACAAAACGAATAATTTTGTGTACATTTGAATACCTTGGTTCGGGGGCCAGAGGTTTTTGATAATATAAAGCGAATGATAACATTAACCGCGATCACATTAAGCATAATCTGCTGTATTGCGTTCACATTCACACGAATAAGCAGACTGATATGTAGTCAACCAAAAGATTGATTTGTTCTAAAATTTGATACAGATATACAATTCTGGTGATAAAATTACATGCTGATTAATCGTTGTCTGTCTGGCTGTTTGAACGTATGCATTTGTACACAGCACAAAAATCAGACCGACAGTCAGACAGATTTCCCGCTGACACATTTCGTTCAAAATTTAATACAGATATATTATTTGACTGTAAAGACCACAAATCGAATTTCATTCGTCTAGCTCGTTGTGTTTTCTGTGTTTTTGATATATTATTTTCAGAGACAGGCAGACATAGATCCAGAAATGTTGTATTCGAGATTGGAGAGGGGGCACCGGCTCAGGTACGTGTCCTTGTCCTCTGACAGAGGTTACCCTATTTACGAGGTTAGTCTCTATTAGCTCGTGTTACTTCAAAACACGACGCTAATATAACTAAACTTCACTTAACCTGTTTGAGTCAAAGCTTGTTTTTTTCCCATCAGAATCTCTTTTACCTAGATTTTATATTTTATCAACGCCAACAATGCGTGGTTTACGTCAGAGTACCCGTCTGAGAAAATAATCTATGCCCCCTCCATATGAGAATATGGAAGATTTGAAATTAAATTAAAAAAGTTTGGATATTATTTATTTTCGTCTATTTATTTATAGTTTACAGATGAGAGAAAAGTATATTGGTCGAATTAAGATGAACGAATTGTGCTCTATAGTTCAATTAAAATCGAATGTATTGTGATTTTAAAAAGATTCGGAATTTTTAAACTTTTATTGAAAGAATTTGCATGTCGTTACGACAGTTTCCCGGTGGGTGTATAGTGAATGCAGACCAACAAGTTGGATAATAGCTGGTAATTTGACTTGACCTCACGGACATACAAATGTCGAGCCACTGACGGTTCCGAAGAACGCCAGAGTTTAAAATTTCGGCACAAAGTTCACTGATTCATAGGAAAAAGATTAAGAAAATCAGCACAACTTCTCACAATTTAAAATTCCTATACGGACTTTCAAACTTTCCTAAACTCAAAATCTTGATTAAATACCAAATAACATAAATTAAAATATAATCATAAGGAAAATAAAGAGAGAAAAATAAGCCTAAATGTATATATACAGGAAACCACAAATTAAAACCTAAATATGCAACACACTGGATCACAAGAAAAAGGTTTAATCAACTTATACACAATACAAGCTGTATAATGGAAAATGACACTTTATTCTACGAATATTCCAGAAAACATGAAGAAAAACAGCAATTGTACAAATAAGCAACACAGACATACAGCAAATTACTAATAATAACAGACACAGCTATATTAATAGCGCTCACTTCGAAAAAAACTCCAAGGGGAGATCCTGTTGAGCACCTCGTATACATATAGCTTTGTGACGAGGAGTGACGTCACATGGAATTCTATAGAGGAATCTCCATATCTGGGAGCATTGCATCATAATTTCCTAAGAGAGATAGGGCGGTATTTCTTGTATTTTCTAGAACCTTTATTTTTTCTCCAAGTCGCCAAATGGCCGCCAAGGTCAGGGGGAATTGGCTTGCATCCAATTACAATCTCTTCATCAAAAGACTCTGCAACCATTGGGTTAAGTTGACCCTCCAGGGTTATGGAATGGGATATGAATCTCTGTAAATTTCTCTTTCCTATCATAAAAATAACATGGCTGGGAAACCGTATCATATATTCGTAACAATATATAATGGGATTGCCGTTGCTCAATGCTTTTATATTTAAACTATTAAGTTTTGGACTTATTTTATTACTGTAGATTTCTGGGATAAAGCACATCTTGCTCGTAGTAGCTTATTCATGGTTTCAACATTAGTACTTATGAAATATTTAAATAACCAGATTTGATTCTTTTTTTTTACTTTTCCAGCTGAAAACCAAATGCACATGCGAGCATGGAAAAATGAACATTTCCTTTCTTTCCTTTAAGTTATTCATCTCTTTTGCTTGAACAAAATAATTATACTGGTTAATAATAGTTATAGTGGTTTAATTATATTATGCCTAGATTTACCTTCTATTACTAATTTTCAGCAAAAAATTACATTTCAAAGAAATCATCAATTGCTTTTTTCATCAAAAAGATTTTATTTACTAAAATATTTAATCTCCATTATTAAAACCACATAAATTAATCTTTAAAACTGTTCCGTTCTGTAGAAATGCATTATAAACAATAATATATTTTTTAAAATTTATCTTTTTTAAATTTATGCTTTAAAGTATAAAGTAACAAGTATCATATAATTATTGCTGAGTATACTTCATTCTTCGCTTAACTAAGTACTTGATAGTTAAGACGAATAAAATATTATGTAAAACATTTAGTTATTTAACGAAAAATTATCATATGTAAGAGTTTTAGCATTTATTTTAATTATGCTATTTTTATATTTGGAAGCGTATGTTCTGTGTAAAAATTGTTTGGTCATATTCATTTTTCCTTTCTCTACTTGAGTTAAAATTTTTTTCACGACTGTATATCAGTTGAAGACTAAAGTTTATTTCTACATGAATTTTAAATGAATTTATTGTTATATGCATGATATCTAGGGATTGCAATCCGGAAAACCGGATTCGGTAATCCGGTGGATCCGGCATAATTAGACGTCTACCGGATCCGATCACCGGATCCGGTAAATTAAAAAAAGTACATGAAACCGATTTCTTGAAAAAATACTCGCGTTGTTGCAAGAGTAGGTACTTAAATGCGTGGTGCGTACGAGTCGTTCGACGCTGACTCACCCGCTACACATATAGACAGTGTTATTGTTCAATTGATAGATGAATTATGTTTATGTTGCATTTACTAGTACGAGAATGATTTAAGTAGATAATTAGACTTAGAAATGAATTGAGTAACGATCCATATTTCTGATTTTTCTTTATAATATGACTTTCTTCTTACATAGTGACCGAAATAACGTTTTAAATTGTAAGTATGTACCTATTTGTATTGCATTGCAGGTACTAGTCTAAAAGTTCTAAAACAAACATGTCACTTTTGAAACCAATTCAAAATGAAAACAGGAATAATAATATACTTACAGAATAAAAAAAAATATGATCATGATACAAGACGAACTGATGATACATTTACTATGCCGGAAAAAAAAAGTTGTAAGACTAGAAATGAAAAATATCTTAGAAAGAGTTGTTCAAGATGATAAGCTTTAAAGAAAACGTAGATAATATAGTAGAAAATAACTTAGATTCATCGTCATTCAAAAATGATTTGACATTACAGAAAGAATTACAAATGCAAATCCAGCAAGATATGGAAACCTAGAGCATAAATACCAAAAAAAGAGAAAGATTTTGAGAAAATATTAAAAAAGGAAATGACTGCATGGGAAAGTGAAGGAGTTCGAGGAAAATACTTGTCTTCTATTCATGAGTATTTGTTGACCATAAAACGACAAGTGTAGAAGCAGAAAGGGCCTTCTAGGACGCTGGTTATATTTGTAGCTCTGTAAGAAGTCGATTGGCAGATGACACAATTAACACTATTTGTTTCCTACGATAATTTTTTCAAAACCAAAGTGAGTTTTTATTAATTGTTTGGCATAAAATAATAATTTAAAGTAAGTATATTAAAAAATACGAAGAAGTTTTAAACTCGTTATTGTGATAATTGTGCCATTGATTAAACAGATTCATGATGACTGTCATAATTATAAGAATGAGACAGCTGGGCGTGTCTAAAATACCTAATTATTGTGATTTCAGTTGATAAGCTTGATTTAGTTAGACTTAATTTAAGTTACTTACATAATATAATGTAAGTTACATTACAAGTTATCATTGATGTCATTTGTGAAATCTAGTAAGTGAGACTGAATTTAACCGCCCGTCATTATCTAATTATTACTAAACTAATATAACAATTACAATTTAACTAGTTACACTATACTAAATTTTTATTGTTGATTTATACGTAAATGTTGATTAATTATAACAGTGTAAATAAAGTTGATTTTATAAGAAATTAACGCTTTTTTATAAACTTTGTAATACACTCACTTTATCATCTTTTATACAGCTGATTTTGGAATGAAAAGGCAAAATAGTTTTGATGTGACCAATCCGGCCGGATCGATGGGAATCCGGCCGGATCCAACCGGATTGAATTTGGTGCCGGATTGCAATCCCTAATGATATCTTTTATTCTACAATTTATCTGCATCTAAATGTAATGAGATCCGTCAAATCTCTGAGTTATTTTAACATTTTTAATTTGAAGACATGTCGAATCTTTAGAAAGTAGAAATGTCAAGACTTTCTTGAAGTGAGACACCTGTGATTAGTTGGGTCTTCATTTTCCAAGACGTCGAATTAGATCATATGATTCTTTTGATCTTTCTCTGCAATTCCTAAATTCGGAGCTCTTCTATTTTTTAATGAAAAGCAAAAAGAAACGGATGAATAGTGTGAAAAATACTCTCAATTTGAATATTTTCTCAGCTGAATTTCACAATTTCTTAATGAATTTTTTTAATAGATCTATTTGCAATATGGAAAGCTTTAATGATAAATTCCTTAATGAGGTTTCATGAGGTATTGAATTATGACTTCTTCTTTTTAAAATCAACAAAACAGCCCATGAAAAAGTTTTGCTGGATAATAATAGTTCATTTACATTATTTCTAACAAAGTTTGAACATTTTTTAGAATAAAGTAATTCTTTACTGACTTTTATATGTTTTCAATGGCATATCTACAACATATCCATTACCGGTTCAAATCCACTTGGAATTACATTAGTTATATTTTTCAAAATAAAATCTGGGCAATAGATATATAAAACCGTAAACGCGGGGTGGGTTTGGGTAGAGACAATAATGGGAGAAGATGTGCAGAAATTTTCCGAAATTCGTGCCTTTGCATTAGGTAATATTCCTATAAGAAAAATCTACCTAATATTCCTATAAGGAATCTACCTAACATTCTTATAAGGAATCTACCTAATATTCTTTTAAGGAATCTACTTAATATTTCTATAAAGAATCTAATTAGTATTCATGTAATGAATCTATTCAATATTCCTTTAAGGAATCTATCTAATATTCGTATAAGGAATATACCTAATATTCCTATAAGAAATATACGTAACATTCCTAAAGTAAGATTCTTTAATCTGCCTAAAACTGCCTTATAACTTATCTCAAATATGGTTTATAAAGTTAATTCATCATATTGCCAAATATTTTGCCACAGGAGAAATTATTTTGAAAATTACAGAGATTCATTCAAAATTATCCAATTGTATAAAAACTTCTGTACCAACTTGATATAATTTCTTTTTCTTGTATAGTTTTCCCTCGAAATTGAACCTTATGAAATTTCTACTTTTCAGATATCTTCGTTTCTAAACTACTTTCAACCATATCTAATCAACTTTTACTTTATTTCTATTTGTATGTTTCTTATTGTTTTTCTTTTAGTTCCATTGTTAAATTTATTAATTTTTAAAAGGTTTTAGTGGAATTACTTTCATTCTTCTCTTGAGTTATGTAATGTAACGTAACGCTCGAAATCTTTATCAAAATGTTTCATCTTTTTAGACTTTTTAGTTGACAATCTACTTTAGATAATTGCTGATAAATTGGAAACGTCTCTTCTAATTCCAGAAATATTTATCGTCTGCATTTGAATATTAAAAAGAAATGGTTTTTACTTCCGAAGTTTGAAACTAAGCCGATTGAAACATACTGATCAATTTTTCCTTACATTTTCATTTATTGATTGTCTATTTTTTTATATTATAGGCTGGCAATTCTTTTATTTTTCTGTTTAAGTGTCCATTTATTTGAATTCTTCTCTACATTCTTTGTTCTTTCTCTTTCAGTTTGAAATGGGCTTGTTGGTTCTGTCTTTAGATCCTCGTGGCATTTAATTTTGTACTATCTAAACTGTAATTCGTAGAAGGAATGTAGAGTTTTACTAATTCTTTGGAGCTTTCTTTGAAGACCATTTCATTAGTTTTGATTGATATCGGGGTCGATTTCCTTCAACATTCTTCTTTAAGCGACTAAGTTTTACTGATTTTTCTTGATTACATTTGCTCTTTATATTCATTTGAATTGAAGTAAGTCTGTTTAATATTGTATCTGCATGGGTATTGGATTCGAAATTTGATTTTGGATCCCTTGGATTTGAAGTTTTCACATTTTAAAATTTTTTTCTACTCTTCTCGTATTTTAAAATCTTCTCAGAAATGTTCTCATGCACTGCTATTTTTTGGATATATTCTCAAAATTTCAAGTGCTATTGACAATAACGAATATTATTTATTATTGAGCTAACGAAGCGAGATCCTATATTAATTCCATCGTTCGGCATTCTGTTTGTCTGTAAATTTGTTTTGTTACGCCGTCATAGTCAAATGCGCTGTTAGATTTTCTTCGAATTTATCATGAATGTTCATTGAAGGCATTAAAAACGACTTTTGTATTTTTTTATTTTAATGGTTCCGTTTCAAGATGGTGATTACTTAAATGGTTCCGTTTCATGCTTTTTTCAACCAAGGCAAGAGGAACTCCATTTATAATGCCTCCAAAAATTCTTTTAATAGCAAATGACATTTAATTGTACTTTTCTTAATATTGAAAAAAGTAGGCATTTATTGTATTTTTGTTATTTTTAATACTGATAAAAACAAGTATATATATATATATATATATATATATATATATATATATATATATATATATAGAGTATAAATCGAAAAATGAAAGAGTATAAAATGTGAAACGAAAAACGTAATAAAAGCACAATAACGTTTCTTCAGGGGATGAAGTTATTGTGAATTGCTAAATATAAAAGTTTGACATTTTCTTGCAATCAGTTATGCCGCAAGGCCTAAAACATTGATTTTCATCCCTAATGCCAAACCAACCAGAAAAAAACAGAGAGAGGAGCCTTGAATAATTAAAACAGAATTACTATGTGATAACATTAGAGAAAAGTAAGAAAAAAATATTTTACGTACCAGAAGGACGGATGTTGACGTGGCAGTGTAAGCGGAGGGTCACGCTACAGACTGGCTTTAAAGGGGTGTGAACAGGGTGTCAAGTGACAGTTTTCGCGCTTAACTTTGGCTGTTGCCAGGGGAGTGTAGTATGTTGTGAACGATGAAGATTAAATGGAAGAGCGAAAACGATAGATAGCGTAGAGAAATGAGAGACCAGTGAAAAATGTTTAAAAGATGCGTTTTCGAGGTAAAATATCAGACATTACCGACTTGAGTGACCCTACCACGAAGATTATACTTCGCGTTGGCATCTCTCTGATAAGCAATCCTTTACTTACATCTTAAATCCATTAATCAGAGGTTCGTAAAGTGAGGGGGGAATTTTATTAATGTTGAGGCTATTTCTTAAGTGTATGATTTGCTTTTTGGCAGAATTAGTGTTATTGCAAATTTTGTTGATTCTTATAAGTTGATTGATAATTGTGTTTTTGTAGATTTTATATGAGATATTAGAGTTCCAAAAAAATAAATTTATTGACGTTAAATTTGAATTCGTTTCTTTTGTCGTGAATGTCAATTTTTAAGTCGTTTTTGTGGTCTAAGCATAAATCAAGAAAAATTGCTGGGGTCTGATTGTTGCTGGTTTTAATTAGTTTGAGTTCTTCTGGGTAGATGGTATTGCAAATAGAGCTGAAGTCTTGAAAATTAAAAATTATAATATCGTCAATAAATCGGAAGGCAGAGTGGAGGTTTAAGACGAAATTTCTTTCGAAGAAATGAAGAAAGAGGTTGGCTAGTAAAGATGAGAAGTTTGTTCCTTGTGGGATGCCTTTTATTTGTTGGAAAATATTTTCTCCGTTAAAGATAAAGTTATTGAATATGCAGTAGTTGATGAGGTCTTCCCAGAAAGTTACTGGAATTTTAAGGAGATTTTTAAGATCATAGAAGTAGTTCATTAGTACCTCTTGTAATTTATTTATTGGAATACTTGTGAAAAGATCTTGAAAGTCGTAGGTTTCTATTGTATCAATTTTGTTATTATTAAGGAATTCAATTACTTTGTTATTGTTTTTTATAATCCATGTGAAATTTTCTTGTTCAATATGATTTAGGATGATATTAAGATGTTTTGAAAAAATGGTTCCAGGTTTGTTCATGTAGGTGTTAGTGCCGCAGGTGATGTATCTGAATTTAATTGGCTGTTTATGAAATTTTGGATATATAACAATATATGGTAGATTATTATTTGTATTATGGCATTTAATCTTTTTGTTAAGAGCTGAAATTTTTTTCTTAATGGTGATAATATTTGATTTATTGAGTTTGTAAGTTTCTGATGATTTTAATTCCTTATCTAAAATTTCGAGATAGAATTTTTTGCAGATAATTGCAAAGTTGCCGGCCGCTTTATCAATAGGGGTTATGATGAAATGTTCTTGCAGAGCTTTGATACTATCCTTGATATTTCGGTAGCGCATTCATTGTGTATGTGATATATTTATATATTATTCCATCTGTTACTATTCGCATTTTTGTTTTTACTCGGATATACTTTCAATTCGTTTTTTTTATTATCATATCCTTTCGAATTTGATATGAATGTTTGTTATTTATTTTATTGTTTTTCTATTATGTTTTGCCTCTTTTATATATATATATATATAATTCTCAATTTTTTATTACTGATTAAAGCAGACATTTAATTGTAACTTTTTATATGGACGAGTGTTTACTTGCCTGTAATACGTATTTCCGTTGCAATGCTAAGTCAAAGGTTCTTCAAAGCGGAAGTCCAAAATACAAGCAGATAAAGTCAAGATTTTTGATATATGTAGACAACCCAGAAAACTCGTCCGTACTGATAAAAGCAGATAGTGTAAAAATTCGCATTCGAAAAAAAGGCTAAATCTTTAAAGACTGTGATGAAGAGAAGATCATAGATGTGTTTTTTTTTAGGATGCCATGCGTACTATATGTTTCCCGAACAGGAGCTTCGTCACAATTTCGAATACTAGGATCGGATCTGTGCGGGACGTAGTTGATGAATTCTGAAATCTCCAAGTGACTTTTCTTCGCATGCGGTATGGTCACCATTAACATGAAATGACCCTTTACTATGTCTTTCGTCATGGACAGTCTTCTGAAAGTAACATATGCTTATGAATCCAGTACTTTACAAATATAACGTTGAATTTCGTTCGATATTACGTTTTGTCGTGAACTTCACCACAGAACTATCCTCGCTGTTGATGGGATAATAGGAGGCTTGTTCAGCCACTACAACGACAATAACGGTCGTTGTCGCTAGAATGCTATTCGCTATGGACGATCTTCCGAAACCAACACATTTCTTATGACGTCCGGCAATTTACGCAGACGTTCTAAGGAAACTTCATAACAGATCTATCTTCGCAGTTGGTGGGATAATAGTACACGATAATATGTTCATTCACTACAACTGCAATAATTCAAGAGATAGGACTATTTTGTACATCTCTCAAGCAATTGTGCTATAATTTGTTTGCAGAAGGAACCTTGTATTATAGATTACCGTCGTATCTTAAAAAGTTTATTCAGTAGAATATCTTCTTTTCATTTGCATCTTGGATGGGTTTTAATTTGTTTTGAGGTAGATTGCAGTAAGCTTTCATGGAAAACCGAATTGCTGCTATCAAGTTTACCTTGCAATGAGGCAATTATTCCATAGTTTTCTAGAATGCAATATGCGCTTCCAGTACCTTCGTTCGTTTTAGATCCATCAGTATATATAGCCTTGACTCCTGAGTCTATGTGATTTTCTGCAAATGAAATTTGAATGTGGACTAGGGTCTCAAACAAGCCAGTAGGATGGAATAGAGAAGAGATAATGTTCGTTACAGGACACGGGCCTTTCCCTTCATACCTTCTTCGTTTCAATCTTCGAACACATGACAACTGCTCGTGCGGAGAAAAAGGAGATCCAATTCACTATGCCACAAAATGTCCGTTTACCCTCTCCTGGCATTTCCAGACTCCAACAGTGTCACTTAAATTACAGTGGTTGAAAAACATTCTCACGAACAACTTCTCAAGAACCCGACTTCGACTCCTAATGCGTTTCATATGTGATGAGAACAATCTCATTGTAGAGGATAATAATTGAGCACTCATCCACCCAGACTGACACACACTTCCGGCTACTTATGATTTTTTTCCCTCTACGTATTTTTTTTCTATTTTGTATTGTTTTCTATGTTGTTCTGTCCAGTATATGTTTCTTTTTCATTTTCATTTGTTCTTGTACCTGTTACTTGTTTTTGTGTCCCTTCTTAAAAAATAAAATTCGCCTCCATCCATCCAAACCGGAAAGGAGCCAAATGGCTCTAAACACGGGGATGCAAGTGGTGTAATGTAATGCAAAGTAAGCTTTCACGGGCCTTTGTACTAAATATGTTCTTCAATATTAACTTCTTAATCCCAAGGCTGCTTTTGCATCGGATAAATAATTTATGTTCTTATACTCCTGATGTGGTTTAAAGTTGATGATTTAAATCGCGTAAAATAATATTATTCCCATGTAGTATTCAAAAATCAACCATTAGTCTTTAATCACGTTTTTTGTTTCTCAAATGCAGTTTATTTAATTATTGGAG
Organism: Araneus ventricosus; assembly: GCA_013235015.1. Taxonomy (NCBI): domain Eukaryota; kingdom Metazoa; phylum Arthropoda; class Arachnida; order Araneae; family Araneidae; genus Araneus; species Araneus ventricosus. Next base: position 33,470 of record BGPR01006362.1, on the reverse strand, counting down.
TAATTCTAAAATATTATTTGGAAATCATTTTAAATAATAAGTGACAAGAATTACGGAAAGTGACAATTTATAGGTTAAAAAATGTTAAACTTATAAACAGCGTTTCTGAATTATTGAAACTTTTGCTGAAATGGATTGACTGAAAACCTTTTGCTTCTTCAAAACTTTCATAGTACTAAAACTGAAATAAAAACATGCTTTTTAATCTTTTTTGATTTCTTTAAATATTAATACAGTAGCCTTCCTTATGTTTTACTGAAAAAAGCTTCTTTTCATTTAAAGAATATAAACATTTGCATCACAAAGTAAATTTTTCATTAACTAAATTGCTTTTTTTAACTTAACAAAAAAGTTCAAATAATGTCAGAAATGCGAAACTTTTTATGCAATTTTCTTTTTGATTATATTCACTGAAATTGCAATAAAGAAAAAAATGATATTCGAATAGAAAGTCAAAGGATGAAAAATAATTTTTGAGAAATAAACGTTTGTAGAATGCTAGGAATTCTCATTTACATTCAATTTATTTATGTCTTTCTGGAAGGTTTTCCGAAAGTAAATGATGGAATTCTTAATGAAATTTTTAAAATAAAATAAATAACCTATTGTTAATGTATTTTTTGAGTATATGACGCTGTTAAGGTACGTGCCTACATTTGGAGAGCATTTTTTTAAAAAAGAAATTTCATGTTTTTAGTTACAGTGGCGTATAAAACTTTGAAATCAAAAGCCATTTTCATGGAATATTCTTTTTGAAATTTTGGCCATATTTGATCAAAATTTAACAAAAATTGACGTTTACACCAAACTTCCTACAACAAAGTCTATTGATGGTATTCCCATTTTATTTTAATCATATATTTTTAACTCATTTATATGTGTTGTGAAGCAGAATATTTGCCTTGCCTCTTAAAGTTATTGAGATATACCAAAGTTCGTATTCACAACAGGATTTTCGAAAAAAATGTCACTTTTTCAAATTAAAAATAGCCCTAAAATAAAGAATTATATACTTACAAGCTATATTTGAGGTTAAAAACATACGTATAAAAGTACAGGACACTGTGGTAAAATTTTATTTGTATATCTTAAAAACCTTTTAAGAAATGGGGTTTTTCGTAATCCAGAAAAAAAAAGAAAATTAAAATGGTAGTCATCCATAAAACGCGAATAAAGATTTTAAAGTTCAACAAACAAAAATTATATACATATTTTAACACCTTAAAATTCACTGTATTTGTAAGTCAAGCCTTCCTTGACTTCATTTTTTATTCATATTGATTTTCTTTTAGCTTTCAATATTTTTCTTGATAATTTTATTTTTGATTGTGCTTGTCGCCTTGGTTTATTAATTCTCCCAACATCAATTTCTATGTAGTTTCTTTTATCATTTCTGGTTCAAGTTTTAAATTAAGATAGTTAAAAACAGATATCAGCCCCATGTCACCGGAGCTTCAAACAAAACTGTTATATCAGTACCTAATAACAGTGTTTGGAGTTGAACAAAATTTTCTTGAGGTAAAATACTCAATAGAACAATATTAAGCGGGGAAACAGTTGCCAGATACTCCTAAAACAATAATAAATAAATCTTAATTCTCTAAATTTATAAAGTAGATTGTACATTCACATTTTTACTTTCTCCTATATGAAGTATACAAAGAGAAACTATTATAATCGTCAAAAAAAATTCGAACTCGAGATTTCGACGAATCTCTACGTTTTAGACCTCCATGAGTCCGAAAAACACAATTTTGGAATTACGTCTGTCTGTGTATATGTGCACACGATAACTCAAAACTATTAACGCTAGAGGGATGAAATTTTGTATGTGATCTTTAGACATAATTTGTAGGTTTCTATCAAGTGTTGGACAAAATCCGTCCACGGGAAGTCCGTCTGTCCGTGTTCATGTGAACACGATAACTCAAAAACTGAAATAGCTTAGAGAGATATAATTTGATGCACAGTTTTATTATTGTTATGAAAAAGTGAGTAACAAGCGGTTATCCTATAATTTATAATAGTCAATGTTTTAGGACTCATTTTACGGCGCATAACCTTCGTAAGCTTGGCGCTATTTTACTGACTTGGCGAATTTTATCTCGATTGCATTCTTGATCCTTTCGTATTGCAGAGTTCTGCGAAGACAATATCAATAACACTCGTGCCACTCCGCAATTTTTAGGCGGGGGTGGGGGTCGGGTAGGACAACTATGTTAGAAAGTATATGAGAAAGTTTAGGGAAGATCACTCCCGCTGTTTAAGAATAAAGAAATAGCTCTTTAGATGTATTGTTTAGAATTCTATGGATTAGTTTCGCTTCGAAAATTTTATTTCTTGTTTATAATTTGAGCAATGACTTTACTTCTATCTATCGTACAAAATAAAGTAAACCAATTTTAGAATCTTAAAAGTATGGCTTTAATACAAAATAATTAAAAAAAATTTCAAAAATTTTCACGATAACGGAGATTTTAGAGTAGGCAAATTATTTAAAATATTTATAATTTTCTGATTATTTTATGCTTTTAAATTCGATGACTTTCATGACTTTTTAAGTAAATCGATTTATTTTGCAAATAAATACATAACTCTAAAATGCATGATTGTATGCTTTTCACAAAAGAAAAAAACACAACACTTTCTACTTTTATATTAAACGAAGGAATAAAAAAATACTTAAAAATAATTTAGTGTAATTCAATAAAGAATCGTTTATTTGTTTCTCGTTTGTGCGTCGTTTATATTTATATGTGTTTTCATCACTATCTCGATTCTTTCGTAAGCATTATAACGATAAAGTAGGGGAAACTAGCGATACTTGACCCTACGTTATTTTCTCAGATTGTGAGATAATTGGTAATTTTTGTGTACCATTTTTATTTGACCTTTGATCATATGGTCTATTGGAAGGGTTTTCATTTCAATCTGAAAAGACATCGAAATGGTGTGTAGGTAAATATGTTTTGGGGGTCTAAAAGTGAATTTTCACTTTTCATTCCTCAGTGGATTGGAAGTTTACTATTAACGATTTGATCTATAAAATATTTCTGAGTGTTAAACATACTTCTAGCTATAATTTGATATATGATGTTATGCAACATCTTAATTCTAAGTGGTTTAATTTTTAGATTATTTAGAAAAAGTCAAGTTAGGGTTTTCCTAACTTGACTTTTCATTTTTATGGTCATGAAATCGCCTATTCGACCATAGGCGATTTCATGGAATATAACTATTTTATGATTAAATGAGATATCAGTTTAGCATAAGTACGCTTATCCTTCGAAAAAACAAATCTTTTTATGATGATAACAATTCGAATATTCGAGAAATATAAGAAAAAGTTAAAGTAGGGTCAAGTATCCCTTGTTTCCCCTACTTCGTTTTAAACGACAGAAAGTTTCGGCTGTACGTCGTTTTTTCCAGTTCTAAAATTACCGCATTTTCTGCCTCAATCATTATTTCTCCTTTCCTCTTAAGAGGGTAATTTTTTTTAGAAAGCAGGGTGGATGACCCTTTTCTCCTCCCTGATATTTCCAAATAAAGGCCTAGATGCATTCACATAAATTACATAAAATAAGAAATGCATAATTATGTAATCAAGATATGCAATAAAGGCTTTTATGACAAATGTTTAATTTTAAAATTTAATCATTGTTTCCATATTAAGTAGTAGTATACTAGTGTTATCTTAAAAAATAACGGGAGGCTGTGTCTTTTCAAACACCCGCTGATGTTAAAGGCGTACTACTACTTTACTCGCGTGACTATTTTCCGATTTTCATATTTTTTTTGTAACTTCTGGTGCTACCCTTTATCTCTAAAATAAGACATTAGTTATGTTTTTAACATATGTAATTACCGAGGTATAGAGGATCGCGTCATCAATTCGTGTGTATTTTTTCCCAAATTTGCGATTCAGTAGTCGCTGAACTACAATTCCGATTTTTAATTTTTCTTGTAACTTCTGTTGTTACCCTTTATCTCTAAAATAAGACATTAGTTATGTTTTAAACATATTTAGTTACTGAGATATAGCGGATCTCCCATACAACGTTTTTTGTGGCGTTTTGGCGTGTGAATCAAATTCCTTCCTCAGACCCCAATGGGAGGAACGTAGTCCTTCATTAAAATACTTTAAAATATTATTTTCGAATAATTTACATTATTAGCATTAAATGAGTTATAATCAAATTCGTTTATTAAAGTTTCGATTATATGTCTTTTCAGTTATATGTCAACTTTACGTCAGTCCCTTGAGATACGTATAAACGGTACTCTATTGTACTTAAAAGAAAGCCCATGTGTTGTCAGTGCTGGGACTTATATTTATTGCATCCATCATTTCCATTCAAGAAAACAGTGATGAATAAAAATGTCTTTTATTATGTTACGTTTCTGAACCATTTCAATAAATCTTCGATGTTTCAGTTTAAAATTACCTCCAATAACCTCATTACATTCTTTGGATATATAAGGAAGTTAAAAAAGAAATTTTCACTCCGCCCGATTTTAATATTTAGAATGTGCTTAAAATATGAACAGATATTTTAATAATTTTTCAAAAGAATTATTTTCATACTTTTCCCTCATTTTAAGCTGCTCTTTGAGTTATTGTGGTATATTGAAGTAAAAAATTGATGAAAATTTAAAATTTTCAGAAAGGATAGGTGATGAAGACATAATAGAGATCTTCACTTTTCAGACTGAGACAATAGTTTTTACATATGTATATATATAAATTATCAGCTTCACTCGCCTATTAAATGCAAATGTTTGATTTTTTAATAGAGATTCCAAGACTTAAACAATTCTGTAAGTAAAAATTTTACTTTAATCAACGAACTTTAAAAATCAAATGCCAGGACTTTACTTATTAGAAATGGTTCAAAGAAATCCATACAGTAGTATTAACACTTAGTGGTTAGGTGATACAATAAAGGTAAAAAATTATTATTTTTTCTCCATCATATCCATAAATTTCTTTAGCAAAATCGATTCCGTGTCATAAAATTAGCCGATAATTTAGCGATAATAATTAATATCTTTTTAGAAATATTTATTCTATATGTATATTTTTTTAACGTAGGACTACGTTCCTCCCATTGGGGTGGGGTGTCAGGAAGGAATTTGATTCAGACGCCAAAACATCACAAAAAAGTTGTATGGGAGATCTTCTATATCTCGATAACTACATATGTTAAAAACATAACTAATGTTCTATTTTAGAGATAAAGGGTAACAACAGAAGTTACAAACAAATTTGAAAATCGGGATTGTAATTCAGAGACTACTGAGCGGCAAAGTTGGGCCAATATGCGCATAAATTGGTGACGCTATCCTCTATATCTCGGTAACTACCTATGTTATAAACATAACTAATGTTTTATTTTAGAGATAAAAGGTAACAACAGAAATTATAAAAAAAAATTGAAAATCGGAAAAGAGACACGCGACTAAAGTAGTCTTACGCCTTTAACATTAGCGGCTGTTTGAAAAAGACAGCCTCCCGTCACTTTTTTGTCATAGCTTAGTTCTAGTATTTAAAAAATGCATAAACGCACACCTCAACTATATTTTAACTTATTTATCTTAGAACATATTTTTTAGTTCACATTGCGATCTTCAACCAAAAACTGAAAGCAAAAAAAAAATAAATAAATAAATAAATAAAATTGAAGGTATAAATTAGAAAAATTCACAAAGAATAAGTCATGTGGATATTGAATCTGCTATGTAGTAATTGGATGAAAGTTTATAATATATTTTTTCTTAAATCTTGCTCATAAAGTCATGTGAGCAGGTAAACGAGATTAAACAACCTACTGAAGCAACTTTTCTTTTTTACAATATTATTTAAATTAATTGCTGTTATTAATATTTAGTACTTTAATCGCTTACAGGCTGAGAAAGCGAATAATGAGTATTATTTTCTTAAATTAAAAAACATGTTTTTTCCCCAGACGATTATCGTCAAAGAAAAACCAGTCACACTTTATTATGTTTCTCAGTCCTAATTCTGCTTAAGTATTATCTTTTTTCGCCAAACATGAACTTCTACAACTCTGCTAAGGGGATTATTTGGCCATGATTATAATTAGTTTCGAAAGTGACATTGATTTTTTTCGACCTGTGGGGTCGCCAAGTGAAGAAAGTAGTGAAAAGTACTTTCTTCTTTGTGCTTATTATTCATTTCAAAGTAATCTGGAAAGTTTCAGTGTTTTTTTAAAATCAAATGCATGTCTAGCGTATTTTGTACTCCAAACGTCTTTATTCTTTATTGATTTTTTTTAAAAGACTAGAATAAAAAAATGGTAATGATTTAATTCGATGGCTGAATTAAACAAAATTAAAAAGTTCAAAAGAAACTAGATCAAAGAAACGTTTTTTAAATAATACAATAATATGTTTAATAACTTATTAATGCTATAGGAAAATGCGTGAAAATGTTTATTATTGACAGTAACCATAAATGAGAAACTCTGAGAAGGCTCGGAATGCAGAGAATTAATGGCCAAACCCTAGGAAATGAACATTTCGGAAAATGTTTACCGCGCAAATATTTCCCTAAAGAGTACCTCATACGCCGAACTCTCAATAGAGGAACGCCCAGTCATCGGCGATGAGATCGTTAACCAGCTTCAACACCATGAATGTGCCTCCAGGAAAACCAAGAACCTGATTACTTTCACAACAACTTCTCATCCTTGTATTTGGGTGAAAGAGGTGATTATTGGCAGTTATAGGTATCTAAATTAACCGTTAAAAATGACGGGAGGCTGTATTTTTCAAACAGCCGCTGATGTTAAAGGCGTAAGACTACTTTACTCACGTATCTCTTTTCCGATTTTCAAGACATTTTTGTAATTTCTGTTGTTACCTTTTATCTCTAAAATAAGACATTAGCTATGTTTATAACATATGTAGTTACCAAGATATAGAGAATCGCGTCGCCAATTCATGAACATTTTTGCTCAACTTTGCAACTCATTAGCCGCTGAACTACAAATCTGATTCTCAAATTTGTTGGTAACAACGCTGAACTACAATTCTGATTTTCAAATTTGTTTGTAACTTCTGTTTTTACTCTTTATCTCTAAAAGAAGACATTAGTTATGTTTTTAACATATGTAGTTACCGAGACATAGAAGATCTCCCATACAACGTTTTTTGTGGCATTTTGGTGTGTGAATCAAATTCCTTCCTGAGACCCCAATGGGAGGAACTTATTCCTACGTTAAAATTAATTTATCCATATGTCTCTTGCAAATGTTTTATTGTTTGTAATCGCAATACCACAGAAATAGAAATTTAAATCATTTTACTCAGATTAGCGTCCTACTTTGTAATTTCTTTCATTGGCGGTATTTTATATATTCTTTCAACTCCTTCTGTACTTATATCTGTAGTGATCACGCTCAAATTTTTGTTTCCTGTTACCAAAGCGGTCATGATCATGTTGATTAAATAGAGTCGTCACTGCGCAAATATCGTAACCTCTCCAATCTTTCTGCAAAAAAGAATTCGAATTTATAAAAATATTTCTTACTAGCCGCCTTCGGCGACCAGCTTGTTCGCCGGGAATATAATTTTAATTGAGTCTCAATAGTATAATTTGATATTCATGGTTCCCTTAACAAAGTAATTTTAAATTCCAAATCGTGATAGACATTTAACTCATGTTCTTTCAGTAGCCTATTCTGTTTGTTGTCTTCATGAACGTCCTTAATGGAGTCCAGTAACTGGCTGTACAATGTATCATACAATGGCATCATCTTCGCTCTCTTATTCCTCTTGAAAATATGCATTTGATTTTAACTTTAAAACGGCGCGGCGCATTTTACTTCCAGCAGAATGTTAGTTGAATGAAAATATGCTGATTAAGATATATCATTAAACATAAAAAACATTATTTTAGATTTCAACAATGGAAGAGAAGCACACAAATAAATATTTGTTTAAACAATGCAAACGGTTTGAATTGCGTTGCAACAATGAAAAGTAGTGTTGTAAATTATACCAAAAATATTTTTAAAAAATTATTAAAATTAAAGCAAAAATCGCACGATAACTTAATTAATATCATTTCGAAGGTAAATTTTTGCACTTTTAGATAGTCTAAAAATAATTTTTGTGCTTTAATATTTTCGAGAGTTATTAAGGATAAACGCCAAAATTTCGCTTATTTTCTAATTAATTAAAATTTTAAAAAAGGGGCTTTGAGGTGCACATTACCACCCTTCAAAGTATGTTTGTACCAAATTTCGTAGCTCTAGCTCGAGCGGTGTACCTTGCAGAGCGCCAACACACAGACACACGGACACACAGAAACACACACATTCTCCTTTATTATTAGTAGAGATTATAGACTTCTGTACATATTTACAAACCTTTCCTCAAAGAAATTCTCATCCTACTCAGCTAGGATTGACAGTTTTCATTCATTCGGAAAGGAAAATACCTGTCTATTCTATTCCTACTCTGGTAGAAAAGATTAACTTCAGCTACCGCACAGAGCCCATTGGCCTCCAAACTAGATTTCTTCACTGATTTCTTTGAATGAAAAATCATATTCCATTTTCCTCCAAATCGCCTGTGTGCGCACTTTCTTCCGCTTGTTGAACGCTTTCTGACAGTTCACTCTTTTGGCATGATTCTAAACTAAATTCACTTTCCCTTACTTTAACAATATTCGCAGGACTTGGTCCACTATCTATTGGTGCCAAATGAATTTATTATCCGTCTTTGTTCCGTAATTGCCAATTCCAGCGATTTGATCTCCCCGAATGCAACAAAGAATTCTGAAAGGCGTTTAATGATGGTAAAAAAATTGTAAAAAAAAATAAGTAGCGCTTTATTTGAAGTTCAGAATCGTTTCTTTATTTCATATCGCCCCAAATAATAATGCACTTTAAACAGCTTTTTTTTAAAGGACACTATTGTCAAAGTGCAGCACTTGTTACTTTGACCAATTCTCTGATGAATTAAAGCCATCTTTATTAGAGTCTTGTATCGATTTCTGTTGTTAGCAACAATTGAATGAAATACTGTTTGCAATAGAAAGTACAAAATGAGAAAAATCATTACGTGATTTTCACTTTTAAGTTTTAAAAAATTGAATTCGAAAAATTTTGAATTTTAACAAAATTAATGGAATTACATTTACAGTCATTTATTAATGTTAGAGGCTTAAAATTTGATAGTTAAATTTATTTTTATTTGACAATATAGTAAATAAAAATTATATATATAAAACAGCATTATTTAAGAAATTTTAAAATCCCCCCACTCCAAAAAGTTAAAATTAACTCTAGGTATACACTAGGGTGTCCCAAAAAAATGAAAGTCGTTTTTTCGCATACCCTCTTATTTTTTTACTTTTATGTCAAAACAATTATAAATAAAGTTTCATGTAATTTGAACCACAGCAACCCGTGCCGACTTGCATCTAAACGTGTCAATCAGTACTTGTGTACTTAAGACAGCGAACGCTGGCACGTATCAGCCCGACACGTGTCTGTTGCGGAGCACAAAGCAGCTGCAAATGGCAAAGTGTTGTGGTAGTAAGTGTTTGTATAATTTTTAATTAGTGAACAAAACATGGCAATGGAATTGCGCAGTTAAAAGTGATATCTTTAATAGGGGACATAAAACATCAAATAACGGGTTCAAAACTTCCCTCTAAGTTCTGTTTTGCAATATTCGAGAAGTGAATTTAACTGTTAATGAAAGTGCAAATCTCGCTATTCGCGAATTTATTACCTTTTGGGAAAAGGCACGCATACCTACCAAATCGTTGCGAAATTGTGTGAGGAAACTTGTTACGTGTATCCAGTTTGGAGAGACTTACAAAAAAATGCAAAAAAGTTATAAGACGTTTTAAAGCGGCGACAACAAGAATTTGTAAGTAATTTAGACAATTTGTTCGACATTTCACACGCTTATGCACTTCAGTTAATGAAAATAGAGGAAGATAGGTTGTCCTTGCAGCGCCAAAGAGAGCCTGGCCGATCCGGTCACTTGGGTGGAGTGGATAAAAAACTGACCGACAAAGAGGAAAGGGTGCTACTTCGAGCTGTCAGAGAAGAAAATCGGCGAATCAAATATGTTTCCGCTTCAAAATCCTCGACATCATGCGAACCATTGCAAGAAGATTCCTCTTCGACTTCTAGTGAAAATATAGATTCAGAAGATTTCCCAACACTGATCGAAAGCTCAGAACCTGGAACAAGTAAATCAGTAATGAGGAAAGATTTTATTACTCCAAAGTTAGTTGCTGCATTAGACAGGTGTCAGTTAAGTATGCGAGATTCTGTGTTTATTCTTGAAGCTACTGTTGATGCACTTGGGCGTAACATTGATGAATTTCCGATAAGCAAGTCTTCAATTCAAAGAATCCGAACAGAAAAATTGAAGGAACGCGCGAAAAACATAAAAAATGATTTCCAAAACGAGGTACCGGATATAGTGACCTTACATTGGGATGGAAAACTGTTGATTGCTTTGAGTGCTCGAAAATCGAAAGAAGAACGCTTGCCTATAGTTATTTCATATGAACTTAAAAAACAACTCATTGCTGTGCCGAGACTGGCTGATTCTACAGGCAAAGAACAGGCACATGCTGTTTGGAAGGAGATCTTAGTTTGAAATCTCGATGACAAAGTCTAAATTCTCTGTTGTTATAGTACGGCTTCGATTACAGGTCATTTTAATGGTGCTTGTGGGCTCCTCGATCAAAAATTTGATAGGGAAATGATTTTGTTTCTCTTGCCGTCATCGTGTATACGGCCGTACGTTAAAGGCCGTATTCAAAGTGAAAATTATAAAAGTGACCACAAGCCCCGATATTCCACTCTTTAAAAAGTTCAAAGATAATTGGAAAAACATTGATCCCACTAAAATACAGAGCTATAGAGAAACAGTGGAATGGTTCCGAACTGTACCCGAACTTGAAAATTTGCTTAACTTTTACCGCGCTGAACTTAAAAATGTTATGGTCAGAGATGACTATAGAGAATTGATCGAACTTTCTATCGTATTTTTAGGAGGAGATGCAGAAAAAAAATTTAAAATCAGACCTCCGGTTGACATGCACCAAGCTAGATGGATGGCCCGAGCGATTTAATCCCTAAAACTATCGTTATTTAGTTCTCAGCTGAAATTAAACACCAAGGATAAGGAAAGACTGTCAGTCGTCTGCTTGTTTATTGTGACAATCTACGTTAAACCATGGTTTCAATGCATTTTGGCAGTTAAAGCACTCTACAAAGATTTGTGCTTTTTGAAATCTTTGAAAGTTTACGAAAAAATGAATGAAAGTATTTCGAAATCTGCTTTACAGAAATTTAGCCAGCAGTTATGGTATTTTACTGACGAAATAGCAGTATTGGCATTTTTTGATGATGATATGGACGAAGAAACAAAATCAAAAATGGTGGCAAATTTACATAGAGAAATTTTCTCGACCCATGAGAAAAGATACATTCCATCGAAGGAAGAATTTTGTGGTTCATTGTATGGTGAATTTGATACATTGGTTTTGTAGTTTTTTATTTAGTTATTTATTTATATCATCCAATTGTGACCTGTTATTTGATTTTTTTTACAGAGGAAAGCGTCGATGGTTTCATATGAGTCAAAGTGTTTTTTAGACTCAAAATTGGTGATAGTTTTCTCAACGAGAGTCCCTCTTCATGGGCGAATAACGCTTCGTTTCTAGACGCGAAAAAGACAGTCTCAATGCTTAGAGCAGTGAACGATACAGCTGAAAGAGCGGTAAAAATTATGCAGGACTTTCATGGTTTAATAACGGTTGAGGAGGAACAAAAACAATTTTTGTTACGTTGCGTACAAGAACACATGAAGATCTAACCTGACAGTAAAAAGCAAGCATTGAAACTGAAATATATACAGTAATGTTTCTTTTACTGTAATATAGTAATCAATTTCTGCTTTGAATAAATTGGTATCTTATGTACCAAAGAAACATACATTTTGTAATCTTTCCATAGTATTCCCCGTACAAGATTTCACGTTCAAGTTTGACCTCAAGTCGGCAAGGGTTACTGTTATCTTATTGCAATAATACTTTTTATTTATGTTACTGAGGTGAAATAGAAAAAAGATAGAGGGTATGCGAATTCCATTTTGCAAAAAAAAAAATTTTCCCTTGTATCTTGGGACACCCTAGTATACACCCTTAACTCTGACACCTTTCTCAGAGCCGTCCCAGTATCATTGCCATTAATCTAAAATTAAATTATGTAATTGTTTTTTCAAATAGGAATAAGGGATTGGAATAGCAATTAATTTGTCTGTGGCTGTAGCAGATTTGGCAAAACGGTCGGCCAACTCGTTTCCCGGGATACAGACGTATGCTTTCACCCAGGACAAGCTGATCAACAGTTCCGCCTTTAATGTCATTAATAAATTTCAAATTGTATTTATTTTTCTTTAAAATTTCAATTGAAGAACGACTTTGTGTAAAAATGTTAATTTTGGTGCAATTCTCCAAGGCCCAGCCAGCAGCAAAATTAATTGCCGCCAGCTCAGCATAGAAAACGGAATTATAAGAGGCCAATTTGAAACAATGAGTCCCAATAAGAATATCGTTTTAAAATCTGCACACAGCGTCCCCGATATTGCTATCAATCTCAGAGCCATCAGTGTACACCTCAAATTCTGGATCATTAACACTATTTGGAAAATCAATAATTTTATGTTCCATATTGATATCATTAATTTTAACATTATAATCAAGTTTATTAACGTCTAAAATGAATCAAAATCCGAAGGAACTTAAAATAAAGAATTTTAGCTATGCCATGGAGAGGAGGTATTCCCAGAAAAACATCAAGTGCATTAGTTGGGCTGGTCCTGTTACACTTAGCTATCTTTACTAATGAAACCCGCTGAATAGTATATAACTTCGTAATTTGTTGTTTGGTTAAACGTCCTCCACATACGGCTGCACCGTAGAGGAGAGCCTTAGTGTACCTCTTTTGATAAGTTAATGCTGGTACCCCATTTTGACCCAGTTATTCTATTAAAATTATTAGTTAGCATATGTATTTTTTATGTAAGTTAAGAATATGTGGGGTCCAAGTAATTTTATTATCTATAAATATTACTAAATATTGAAGGGAGTCGACTATTTTGATGGTTTTATTGTCTAGCTTAAAAATTGATGATGGATTGAAAGTAGAAAGACCCTTTTTTGTCTATTATTATTCTGTGTTCCTCTGAAAACTATAGCCAAAGTTTTCTCGATCCAATTTTCAGCCGAAATTCTTTCAAAATTCAAAAAAAGTTTCAATCCAGAATCGGCATTAACGGTCAGAACTAAGTCATCCACGTAGGCCTGGAGGTAAAGTGAATTATTATTTAATAATAAAATTTCATTAAAATAAAAATTCCATAAGTGGGATGCCAGAACATAGCCCTGAGGGCATCCCTGGCTAACCCCAACAGTAATACTTTCTAAATTTTCTTTGAAAGTTACTGATATATTGCTTAAACAGTTATATATGAAAATTAGAAAACAATATCAAATATTATATTCGTCAAACAAGAAAAATAATACTCCCCAGCCAAAGTTGTCAAAAGCCGCCCTGATATCAATAGACACCAGTGCGACGTGACTCCCCGACCGGAGAGAACTAATTTTATTTGCTAGAGAAGTCACGGTCACTTCGATAATTCGCGAAAGCCAAACTGGTGCTCGTGAATCAAGTTATTAATATTGCAAAATTTATTGAACTGTAAAATAAAAGGTCTTTCAATAATTTTGCCCATAGCTGGCAATAAACAAATAGGTCGATAAGATTGAAATAAGGAAGGGTCCCTTCCTGACTTAAGCAAGGAGAAGACCCTGGCATTTCTCAAAATTTTGGAGAAATAAGAATATCTAAAGCAAATATTTATAATTTCAAGGAAAAGGATAAATCCTTTTCCTTGAAATTATAAAAACTCCTGGAGTGGTACTAAGGTGAACTAACTCCTGGAATATTTATATTAATGTTTACCATTCTCTTTAATTTCTGAAAAGCGATTTTAAATGTATGTCCGAATTTTTCAAAGTAATTGGAACAAAATGTCTCCCATGCCTTTTTCCTAGTCTGGTTAATCAGTTTCTTAAGTCCTACAGGTTTTTGTCTATACGCAACGCCAGCGGCTGCACCAACTCCTCGTGTTCATCATTCTCTCTAAATCTGTTTGCTAAAGCTCTAAAGCCTATAAAAGTTTGATTTTTTTGGGAAATTAATCACTAATTAGGCGAGTAAGTGCTTATTTGGATTTTAATACCAAGTTAAAGAATGCCCATTAATTAGCTGAGGAATGCTATTTATTTGAGTTTAGGGAATTCGATTCTTGCGTAAAGGAAAACGAATCGCCAGGTTGACAAAAACAACTTTGTCACTTCTGACAAAGTCATTTGCTTTAATCCAATTTTTAAACTGCCGTGTATTAACTTCAGTTGTATTAAATATGAAATCTCTATGACTACAGTATTGCGTTTTGTGCAGTTACAGATTGAATCTATGAAAGATAAGATTCTTAGAAAAAGCTTCATTATATTTTCAATCTTGCTTTAGATTAACTCAATAAATCTCGAGATTAAAGTAGAAAACTATTGAAATAATTCTTTCTAGTTGAAGTTAATTGGAGAGAAATAGATATCTCCGTTCAATAAAATTTACTTTCTTTACATTTATAAGTATTTTTCATTGTGCATTGTTTCGAAACTGTAAACAAATATGTAATTATTTTCAAATAGTAATATCTTTTCAGTACAAAATAGTTATTTATAATGGCAAAAGAAATTTATAAAATAGCGATACGCAATTCGAGGAAAGTTAATTAATTCTGTTTCTTGTGCAGAATAGTAATAATCTTCTCATCCTGTGCGGATGAAGTACTATGTATGTATGTATGTGTGCGGTAAGTAATCGAACTCTTTTCCGGATATTTGACTCGATGTAATCACCGAAACATTCTGGAAAGCTTCCCTAAGAAACATGTTTCATCGACAATGCCGATATTTTTTAAAACTTATAAAGATAAAATTGCATTTTTTAAAAGTGGTACGATATGTTTTTTGGAAAAATTTCTTTTTGTGACTAATTGTTATCTGACGGTTTTAATAGAATCTGTTAAAAGTATCCGAAAGCTTCTTTTAACTTATCAACTAATAAGCTAGTTCATAAATTACAAATTATTTTCATAAAAATTGTTTCTAGTTACATTATAATACACTATATAGCCAAAAGTATCCGGACACTTTCAGATTTTTTAGAATTTTTCCAGAAAGGATTAACTGACCGCTATAAAACTTCTATCATGTAAAGAATAGACTGTAACTCACATTTTATATTGAAAATTCGGTTATGAGGGCAATTAGGGGACCGTCCAAACTGATGAAGACAAAAACTTTTTTGGAGCACCCGCTTCACACAATACAGATAACAAGATGAAACTTTAAGAAATGGTTATGCTTAATGTGCATAATATTTACAGGAATTTTCGTAAACTCAACACAAATATTTGGGGAGATATAAATTTTTTCTTAAAAATCCCAAATTTTCCCGCCTGCTATTTGCTTATAACATGCAGAGTTTACCATTATATTTTACGAAACTTACAGAAAAAATGACAATATGTTAGAAAAACGTTTTGTAAAAAATTGGAAAAACATTTTGAATATTACAGGAAATATGAGCATTTTTAGTAAATAATGTTTCATTGCTCATGCGAGAAACATAGCGTAATTTTTCTTTCACAACTTTAAAAGCCAGATATATAGGGCAACTCATATAAAAAAATCAATTCAATATCATTATTATGCAGAAAGATATCAGCCTTACAACGAGCAGAATTTTAGCTCCTGTCAAAGAGCAGCTAAAAGATGAGGGGTTGTACACAAATTGATATTTTTTAAACTTATATCTTTGAATAGTTATATTGAATTGTATAGTGGTTAGAATTTGCTGAATACCCATGAGCACTTATAGTATTTGTAACGAATAAAAAATATATATTTGTAGAATTATTAAAATATTTTAAGAAAATAAATTAATTAGATAAAAAAAATTCGTTTGACCGTAAAAGAAATATATTTAAAAATATAGTTTGGCCGTAAAATTGTAACAATATGTAACTTGTTAATAATCATGTAAATAATATAATTAAAGTAATAAAATTTTTGTTATTTATAGTGCCTAATTAGGCTGGAATTTAAGTTATACACGTAATTGATAAGTGTTCATGGGTATTCAGCAAATTCTAACCACTATACAATTCAATATAACTATTCCAAGATATAAGTTTAAAAAATATCAATTTGTGTACACACCCTCATCTTTTAGCTTCTCTTCGATAGGAGCTAAAATTATGCTCGTTGTAATGCCGATATCTTTCTGCATATGAATGATATTGATCTGATTTTTTTTATATATAGGTTCCCTATATATCTGGCTTTAAAGTTGTGAAAGAAAAAGTATGCTATGTTCGCGCATGCGCAGCAAAACATTATTTACTAAAAATGCTCATATTCCCTGTAATATTCAAAATGCTTTTAAAAATTTTTACAAAATGCTTTTAAAAATTTTTACAAAATGCTTTTCTAACATATTGTCATAAATTCTGCAAGTTTCGTGTAATGTAATGGAAGACTCTGCATGTTATAAGCAAAAAACAGGCGGGAAAATTTGGGATTTTTTAAGAAAACCTTTATATCTTACAAACCCAAATATTTTTCCTTAGTTTACGAAAATTCCTGTAAATATTATGCACATTAAACATAACCCTTTTTGAAAGTTTCATGTTGTTATCAGTATTCTGTGAAGTGGGGTGGTCCAAAAAAGTTTTGTTTTCATCAGTTTGTAGACGGTCCCCTAATTGATCTCAGGCCCGAATCTTCAATGTAAAATGTGAGTTACAGTCTATTCTTCACATGGTAGAAGTTTAAAGGCAGTCAGTTATACCTTTCAGTAGAAATTTAAAAAAATGTGAAAATTGTGAATATGTGAAATTGTAAAAAGTGTCCGGATACTTTTGGCCATATAGTGTAACTATACATTGCGCTATAAACCAACTTACTGCAACACCTACCGGTAAAATTCGGAGTTAGCACTCTTATCTCGTAAACGGTAAGAGATTCGGGAATAAATTAAGTTACAAAGTTGTAGAAAATCATTTGTTTCTTACGAAAAGGTACCTTGTACACATTAATATAAAGAATGGAATGCATAAAACGTGGAATTGTTTCGATGCGATTTTTGAAGCTGGGACATCGCGAATAGGCTATATGCCTCTCCAAAAGTCACGTTTGGAATATCCGGTGCAAATTGGTCGCTCAGCACTAATAGCAGAGAGAGGTCATTCGTGGTGCAGCTTTATCATGTATCCTTTAGAGGTCTAGTAAACGTTTCTTTCAAATGTAATATGGGCAGACGAGGTTATTGCCCCCGCCATTTGGAATTTTTATATCAATGAAGTTCTTAAGATCGAAAGTGAAAATGGATATATTGAAGCCTTTGCAGATGACCTGGCGCTTATTGCCTGGGGAAGGACAAGAGAAATTTTGGAGAATAACACTAATGACGTTTTGGCAAGGATATCCGAAAGACTATCAAGCCTTAAACTTGAACTGTCCCCAGAGAAATGCCGGGCCATAACATACAGGGCACAAACCACCTGCGGACCGGGTCGGGACAATCTACTACTCTAAAAAGACTTCCTAGTTTTTATTTAAATAATAAAACCATTAAAAAAGCTACCACTATTAAATATTTGCGGATTTTGATAGACGATAAGTTAACATGGACCCCTCATATTTTAAACTTGCATAACAAGGCTTTTATTTTAACTAAAAATTTTAACCAAATTATAAAGATAAATTGAAGTGCAGAAAAAAAATTAATTAAATATTGGTATGATACAGTCATAGAGAAAGTCCTTATTTATGAGGCAAGAATTTGTGGAGAGTCCTTAAACACGACTCAAACCAAGCGTCTACACTCCATTCAAAGAATCTTCTTAGTGCAATTTACTAAGGCTTACAGGACAACATCCAATAATGTCCTGACTGCATTCCCCTGCTTCACATTGTAGCCAGAGCTATGTACCTAAGTTCCAGATTTGGGTGATGCGCTCCAGCGAAGCTCAACTTTTACTTAATATTAATAAAATTGACAAATTTATAAGGTCTTCTGAAATTCCACCCGAAAAAAAATAATAGTGCTAACTGATAAGATAAATGATAGTACTTATGATGTGTACACTGACGGATCCAGAATCAATAATGACACCGGATTCGCCGTGTGCATTTTTAAAAACAATGAACCATATAAAGACTTCTTATACAAACTGAATCCAACAAATTCCGTCTTTCAGGCAGAATTGGCAGCTATTGGCTTCGCTGCAAGCTGGGCTCTAGAACATAATACAGGTGAATATCCATACTGATAGTCAGTCTTCAATAGAAGCAATTAAGAGCGCAGAGCCCAAATCAGAGTTTGTAAATAGTATTAAAGAAAAGATTTATAGTTACAGACTGTTGGTTAGCTTGACCTGGGTGAAAGCTCATGCCGGTAACCCAGGTAACGAACGGGCCGATCGTTAGGCAAAACTGGCCACAACAATAGGACAGTATATAGATCTTCCTTCCCCATATTCATATGTCAAATTAAAAATCAAACAGTTTATAATTCATGATTGGGAAAATCATTGGAACCAACACAATTCTAGTTCTATTTTTAGAGTCAGGACATTCATGGACAAAGTGGAAAAAAAATTTTAATCGTTAATAAATATTTAATATATTTTCTTAGTGGGCATGGTACTTTTCCGGCCTATTTGCATAGATTCCATTTATTGAATTCTCCAAGTTGTTCTTGTGGTCAGGTGGGCGATGCAGATCATTATTTATTTGACTGCACGCTCACTAAAGAATTCCACCTCAAGAAGGCTGCAGAGCAAAATAAAAAGATATGGTTTAAAAATTTAATGCATAATAATATTGCAATAAATAAATTAATGAAAGCATATACTATTAGCAACAACATTTGTGATTCATTAAAGACCTCGGAGTGAGAATACTTTTAAATTATTTTAAGATATCTTTGCTCTTTTACCTCAACATCACTAAATTTAAGTGAGTTGTCCCTGCGCCCTATCCTAAGTTAACACTTTATTTACTTAGTTAATTTTAACTGATTATATTGTTTTTAGGTTAATCCTGGACTTGTTGGAATGTTTTAGTGTCCTACATTTTGTTGGGCATTCACCCTTGGGAGGTCCCGGTCGGTGGCCTTGTTTTTGCTTTTCTTGTTTTTGGAGGTTTGCTATTTCTGTTCTTGTATTTTTATTGTTTGTCTGACGTGTACTTAGATGGATTTTATTGTTTTCTAGACTGGTGAGAGACCACGGTGTCTGTTTTTGATGCTCTTTTATGGGTTTTTTAATGATATTAAACATTTTTTTATTGCCTCCTTCTTTTTACTGGTGTCTTGTACTGAGCTTGTGCTTTTGTTTTGCTCATTTGGATGCACACTGGGGGCCTCTCTTTTTGAGTGTTTTGAAGATTTTTAATTTTGGTTCCAGATCTGGTGATAAAAATCAAACAGAATTCAATTAATTTATGGTACTCTCCAAGTTTAATATCTATTCAGTGTATGTTTTAGGTTACTTTATTTATTTTGTTGTTGTCTCTTTTTTGTAATGTTTGTAACGTTCTGTGATGTGTTTGTGATGATTTTGTGTATCATGTCATATTGCTATTTTTGTATTGCTTTTATATTCCCCCACCGGTCTGCTAAAGGCCTTACACCCTTTCTGTTAGGCCGGACCGGTGTGGGTTTTAATTTTAAAAAAATGGACAGACGAGGCACGTCTTTCGCGCAGTGACATGTACTAGGCAAGACACCCATTACTACGCGATAGAAAATTCTAGAACTGCTGTCAAAGTTCCACATCAATATGAGGACTGATTTATGTTTGGTGCTTTCAACAGCAGGATGATGGGTCCTGTATTTTAATAAGTTATAGTAATACAGGTGAGCTTTGTATCAAGAAAGATAAACAACCTTAATGACAGGTAAGTGCTTTATAGTTCCATGTTCCGTAACGACACCGTTTTGGAAATTGCAGCCGAATTAATGCAGTTTTATGTGTTCTAATCTAGACGCACCTACTATGCACGCAAGATCTTTTTTCCGAATCTCGTATAGTTTTTGAGATAAAAACGCTAACTACGAATTTTACAGATAGATAGCGCTGTAAGTAGTCTCTCCGCGTAGATCATAGATACTTTACTACAGCCTTACTCTAGGCGTTGCCGTTCTGAAATTAAAGGAGAGGGAGGGTGCACAGATATGCTATGTAATAGTACAGGGTGGTCATAAATTATTGGAACCATTTCAAAAATTAATAAAAAAACTTATGAAGTTACATCTACGGTTTTTTTAAATGAGAGCGCATTTTAAAAAGTTTTTTTTTCAGAAAGCTAACGCGCCGTTACGGTGGTCGCAAATTATTGGGCATCTCCCATTTTTGAGAGCTATTATCTGTGAAAGTGTTAAAGCTAGAAGAAAATTAAAACCATGCATTTGTCGGGAATTTTACGCTCTTTAATTTGTTAATTTCCATGTAGTGTGAAAACCGAATATGTTTCGAGATATTCAAGAAAAACTAAAAAAGGAAACTAGAAAACGCGCATCGGCTTCTGATGATCGGTAGCCATTGCTTATGGAATCTCTCGATGAAGCAAATTTAGAATGCCGTAATGGTACACCACCTATTAAAAAAACCTTTTTATTTGCTCTCTCATTTATAAAAAACCATAGTTGTAACATTAATAATTCTTTTTATTAATTTTTGAAAGGGGTTCAATAATTTATGACCGCCATGTATATTTTTGTACATATCCTCAAAATACATAGAACTGTTGAGTCAAGTCACTGCTTTACCCTTCCTAGAATGATTTAATCATGATCAAATAAATATCCCAAACACATAAATCTTAGAAAAGACGCGAGTGTGTGAGTTCCCGTTTTCTGAGAAGTGATGTGACTTTAGTCGTTAAATTTCATGATTTTTTTTGGTCCGTTTGTAACAATTTTAGTTATTTGAAGAAGGCCTTTTTTTGCTCCATTTTAGAAGATGAGCAAATTCACTTATTACGAAACTAGTCCATCAGACTTTTGACAGTAAAATGCAGCATCAAGAAAAATAACAGAAAGCAGTGATCATCTACAAAGTGTATGCATTAGCCACCCCTTGCCTAAGTAGTGCAATCTGTGTGCAAATAGGGATGCCGCATCTTCTTCCGCATTGTAGGGGCCTCCAAGAGCAATAAAAGTATGAGAGATCCTGCCTGCCTTGACTTCGCACAGAAGATGATTGTGATATAAAACTATTCGCTATTTTGTTAATTTAGATTTGAAAAGGCGCAGAAATCTTGCTTGAATATGTTCTTTTCCTCTCACACGCATTTACCCTCGCGGCTGACAGCGTTTTATGCGCAAGGGGGCCACATGCCGTTGGGCAAGCTGGCAACCTAGCCAGTTCGCCAGTGAGAAAATGGTACGCGTGTACCACATTCGTAGCGTTTCCCTTTGATTTTCGACATATTACCTACCCCCACCATGGAGTTTCTTGTCAAATATGCAAGTGGATTTGGCAAATTTTGGATTTCTTTAGATGTCAAAGGATGCTGATGAATTTTAAAAGACATGTGATGGTGATCAGATCTAATTTAATGGGCCGTTGTGGCTTGGTTGTAAGATCTCGGCTTCAGGATATATATATATATATATATATATCAAAACAAATTAGAAACATAAGACAAAAACTCAAAAACAATCAAGACACAATGGCAAAAATTTAGGCAAAACCAAAATAAATTGAAAAATATCATAGCGAGCCGCTCGTCAAGAAGGAAAGATCACTCATTATATTAATTTGTGCTTTTTCAGCTAACTATAAACGAAATCCGTTAAAATATGCCGCCATCCCTTCAAAAAGCACAAGACAATTAAAATGGAAAATGGGAAAATTCTGGAATAAAAGATAAGTACATTGAAGATGATTTAAAAAGAATAGAAAACAAAAAATCAGAATACAAAAGACTTAGAATAAAATAAAATAGTAGTATACACAAAAAATAAAAAAAAATAAAATAAAAGCGAAAAAGGCTTACCATGGCCAAGAAAAAGCTAACATGTCCGTGAGAACCACGATATATATATATAGTTATATATTTTTTATACCATTAAAACTCAAATAACATTTACATCATATACACCTATTAAATCCTGATTTAAAATTAAATATGAAAAACAATATAACCTAACATTATTCACACAATGAAATACAGAAAGATAATAAGATTAAAAACTATTACTATGAAAAAGACAACCCAGGTATGGAATTCCATATATATATATATATATACTCCATCAATCGATAGTACATGTAAAGAGAACCATAAATCCAATTTCGTTTGATTTAAATCACCAGATCTGGAGCCAACATTAAAAATATTTTAAAAGAGGAGCCCCCAGATTGTATCCAAATGAGTGAAACGCAGGTACACGCTCAACACAATACACCAGTAGAAAGAAGGAGGCAATAAAAATTTTTTTAAGGTATAATCAAAAATCTAAAAAAGGGGCATTAAAAACAGACCCCTCGGTCCCTCACCAGCCCAGAAAACAATAAAATCCACAAAAGTTCACGTCAGTCAAATGAAGTCCATGGAAGAAATGAGAAGAGTCCATCGCATATATAGAACGAGAATCGTCGTATATGTAGCCTTGCGCATCTTAAATCTGGTTTCGAGAGGCAAACGCACTCCGGTTGGTGTGGTGCGGAAGCTTGGAGAGGGCGGTGTGGTTCGGGTGCCGTCATTTGGCCTCTGGCCGCAATTTCGAGTTCTGTCCCTAAATAGCCCTTGCGTTTCTTTAAAACTGGATACATATATAACAAAAATAAACTGAAGTAGAGACATTTTCAAGGTAAGTAGTCTTATGTATGGAGCTTATCATTATTTTATTTGCATCCATTTTGAAGCTATATTGTGGCTACTTCTGGACGGACCTCGTAATTTTGAACTGTAATAATACGATACCTGATCCCTATCCTTTAAAGTACCACACCACACCAGCCGAAAGATGCTCGATCTCCGTCGATAAATTTAACGTGCCCCATGTGCACATTTGGTTGAATCGGGTCTCGAGCCTGCGATTCTAGGATCCCGAGGATCGAGACTTCGTCATTCGGTCAACTCTGCCCCATTTAGTAATTTTGACAAAAAGAAAAATAGAAAGAATTCATTCGAAAATGAGCAAGCAGAAAAAATAATTAGATTAAACCCTCCAAGCAGTCATTTTTATCCTTAAATCGTCGCAATGCATCTAGTGGATGTATTTTCTATGAAATGTTCATCCGGTTATGATAATTTTTCCTTTATAACAGGAATAATTATTCTTAATGAGAACGTAAATGAGAATTATCTAAAAAATTTAAATTGCAATGGGTTAAAAACAGCTAAAAGATGCAGATTTCATGAGTATCTATCAGATATTATGACTCATGTGGGGTTAAGTGTGAGAAAAATGAACGGATGAAGAAATAAATAATGCGATTAAACACATTATGCCTCACGCAAAATATCGCGGAAACTAGTTAATAATAGATGAAATAGTTGTTTTTGAAGTCAGATCGAGACATTCTTTATTCTAAGGATAAATGTATTTTTTTGTTAGATGCTTCTTGTTGTAGATCTGACAAAAGGCGAGAAGAAATTCCAACGATAACCTAAATGGAACACTTTTTTATATTTATTGCCTGTCGAAATCTTACGTGATAACGATTGCGTGTCACAAAATTTTCATTCCTTTATTTTTGAAAATGATGAAAAATTTCGCGTTCAGAACTTAAAAAAGTAATCGAATTCTGCGTTCCCGCCATTTTCTCGAAAAAAGTAATAAAGACCTTAAAGAGTGTTTGTTGTTCCCCCTAATGGACAAAATGCTTCTAAAAAAGTTCTCCACCAGAGTTTCTATACTGTCAGAACATATCTTGTTGCCTCGTTTTAACAATAAGGGATTTGTTCAATAGAATTTCAGATTTGAAAGTGTGAAACTGACAAATAGTTTCCTATTTCTAGTGCCATCAAATTTCAAAGAAGATGATGACATGTCTACAGTGTAAACGGATCAATACCTCTGCTTTTAGCTTTTGGAGTACTGGTATTAGAATATCGTGTATCACTGGATACAAATATGATAAATTTCACAAACAGGATTTAGAGTTAGTTTAAATATAAATTTGTGTTTTAAATTATACCAGCCGCCTTTGACAACTGTGCGCTCTTAATATTAATAGCCTGTAGCTATGCTTGCAACTTGTGGAAATAAATAACTGGAGGCCGATTACGACTTCTACGAAAAATAAACTCAGTATTTTATCAAAAGTAGGAAAATACATCATTAAAAGCTGGAAAATGGAAACAGTGCAATATCCTTTGACATGGATTCATTTTATAAAGTTTTGTTCTTTTAAAAATAGTGGTAATTACTGCACATTGAGATATCTACTGCTTTAACCCTTTAAAGGGCCGTGGTATAATAAAATAACTTTGGGATTGAGATTATCAAATCAAGATACTTTGTATTTGAGATGAGAAACTGGAACATCTAGGAACAAAGGACTTGCAACTTGTACCCAATATAATAAAAAAAGGAAGTTGGTTGTTGGTTGCTGCATAACTACGTTGAATTGTTTCATAAAAGTTAGAGAGCTAGGCATTAGAAATTTGCATATAAATAACAATTCATATCGTTTAAAAAGTACAAGGTGATAAAAAATTCTGTAAAAATGAAAGTTTTTGGCAGGAGCCGGCAATTTGAATGGCGTGGAGAGGTCGTGAATGATCAGATTTGCATCAAAATTGCTGCTCTATAACATACTTTGAGCCTAATCGGTCAACGGAAAGAGGTACCGTTTCAAACCGCAGATTCGATTCTCTTCACTAAAGACCGAAACTAAATGCAAAACGCACCATATTGTGAAAGTATGCAAGAAAGTCAAGGGCAGAACATGCCCGATTTTTTTGTACTATTTCAGGATCAGGTCCAGTGATGGAAATGGTATTTGAACAAAATCCTTTCATTGAATACATCCAGAAAAATTGCAAGTTGTCCTACTTCAAAAGTACAATATTACTTACACTAGCAGAAAAAATATTTCTGAATGGAATTTCTAATATTGACTTAGGTCTTAAAAGATATTTACAATCATCTACAAAAATCCAGGAGAAGCCAAGTTCAGACAACTAGAAAAATTATCAACAAATAGAGAATTCCAAGTTAATGTTTTTCCCTATTTTGCACTAATACTGCCATGGTAATGTAGAAACATTATATTATCTGTGAAAAAATGATTTAAGTCCATAGTTCAATCAGTTTCCCCCAGGAAGTGACAACAATTAGAAGTCCACAGTTATTTTAAATGCAATCAATCAATTTTGAGATCTGTTTTGATATGTTTTTTTCTGAAATGAGTCTCATGGACTCGGTCCACTTTATCTCTGAACCCTCCAAATATCATAATAAGAGTTGAATTTTTTTGGAAGATTAATCATTGAACCATCATTTTAAGTTTCCTTCGAAGCTTGAAAACAAAGATATAGTTATAAAATGACGGGAGGCTGTCTTTTTCAAACAGACGCTGATGTTAAAGGCGTAGGACTACTTTACTCGCGTGACTCTTTCCCGATTTAAAATTTATTTTTGTAACTTCTGTTGTTACCCTTTATCTCTAAAATAAGACATTAGTTATGTTTTTAACATATGCAGTTACCGAGATTTAGAGGATCCGTACAACGTTTTTGTAGCGTTCTGGCGTGTGAATCAAATTCCTTCCTGGGACCCAATGGGAGGAACGTAGTCCTAAGCTAAAATTTAAATTTATGCGATTTATTGACATTTATTATTATTTATTGGTGTTAAAAGTTATATTAACTAATATATGTTACTAAATAATTCAATAAGGAGACATCAGTTACAGAGACAACCATGACTTAATGCTTTCAAAATTCCATCAATTTTATTTTAAAATTCCATAAGAAAAAAACAACCTTTTACATGACAAAAATATAAAAAATTACAAAATTATGCACAAAATAAAAATACAGAAATGCTTTGCAATTTCAGCACGTGCTCGAACGAAGGGGGTCCATATTAATTAAATGGCAAACGTTGTCAAGTAACTTTGGTAGCCAATATTATTATACCGA
This sequence comes from Araneus ventricosus, assembly GCA_013235015.1. Classification (NCBI taxonomy): domain Eukaryota; kingdom Metazoa; phylum Arthropoda; class Arachnida; order Araneae; family Araneidae; genus Araneus; species Araneus ventricosus. The sequence goes on along the minus strand of BGPR01006362.1, from coordinate 7,168 downwards.
TTATTAGGCGAAAGTATCCACAATTCTTCAAATTTCAAACCATATTTCCACCGTTTATCGATGGTTGGTGCTTTTTCATAACCATTGATGTATTTGATGGCTACAGTTTTCTTTTAGCGATATTTTTAAACAGATGCGATTTGAGGCCAGACTGCATTTCATTCGTTTCAAACAGCATTAGATATATTTAAACCGGTTCTTTCCAAGTACAAATGAAATGCCTACCTCAATTCTACCTTTATTGTGAAACTTTTGCACAAGTTTAACGAATTCATGTGTCGAAGTGCGCATTATAAAACCAATCGTGTCAACATTTCATTCGGAATAATCGCTGGTATAAGAGGAATTTGCAGTAAAAATATGAGAAAACAACAATGGCATGCGATTAGCTCAACGACTGAAAGCAGACTTGTAAATGAAACATGTTTGTCGTATTATTATGGTTACGCAACCACTTGAATTACAAGCAATTTCGTATGTTGGCCTTCTTCTGAAATGAGAGCTCTATCGACAGTTGTTTTGGGAATGTATTTTGACTATTTATTCAGAAAATTTGAAATTGCAAACGTCGTGATAAAGACAAATCGTCCTCAAATAGCATGCAATGAAATGCCAAAATAAATAAATAAATCTGCAAAAAGTAGATTTAAAAGAAGATAAATACAAAAATATGAAAAAGAAAACAGTCTCGGTACATTATTTGCTCAGCGGCTGAAAGCAGAGTTGTAAATGAAACACGTTTGTCGCATTGTTATGTTTATGAAACGAGTTGAATTGCAGGCAAGTTCATTTGGTTTCTTTCTTCTGAAATAAGAAATCTATCGACATTTGTTTTCTGAATGTATTTTGACTATTTATTCAGAGAATCCTTTTTGAAAATTTCGTGATAAAGACAAATTGTCCTTAAATAGCATGCAATGAAATTCAAAATAAATAATCAAATCTGCAAAAAATATATATTAAAGATGAAATATAACAGTAATTTTACTATTATAATAAAAGACGCGTTCTGTGACTCGTCGTATAAGTTGCTACTTGATACGTTATTTTTTACGCTACACTTATTCACTGTCACAAAACTTATTATGAACGAGTTTTCTGTTTTGTTTACTTACATTAAAAACCTTTATTTTATTTGCCTTGCTTTTGGACTTCCGCTTTGAAGATTCTATTGACTTAGCATTACACCTTAATTACGTAGTTAAAGTATTTTAATATAAATAGACAAAACAGAAAACTCGTCCATATTTATTTAAATAAATTTAATGAAAACGCGCTTTTATAAGTTTGCTAGAAATCAATTTTTATTTTAATTGTTTTCTACTTTTTAACCTTCAATTTATAGCTCTTTATCATAAATATTTACAGAATCTCGAAATGAATTTTCTTAAATTCCCTACCAGGTGGAGCCACTCTAAATAAATCAAAATTTAATTAATTGGTTAATTGAAAATAAAAGTATAGAGATCCATACTAATATTATTGTCATTAACAATACATAAGTGTCAAGGATTTCAAAATTTTACCACATTTGGAAGTGAATGAATAGCCTGTTACAAAATTCTAGCCAAAGCTAGTAGCCAATTAAATTTCTTTCATGGTTTAAACGATTAATGAGTTTAAAGCGAATGTGTATTGAAATAATATACATTGTTTACTTGCGATATGAATTGTGAAATTTAAACCCATACATTTCTGAAATAAATGCTAAAGATTGATCTTAAGTTAAAGTAAGTAGATGTCGAAAATTGCGAAATGAAGAAATTGCCTTCTTTACGTATAAAGCGTACAAAAGATGAATTAAATCATCGATTCGAAGAATTAACTGAAAAAAATTGTTTTCATTACCGTTGACGGAATTTTGTCCAAACTTTGAGGCAGGTCTACAATATGGGTGTGAAAACGGCATGCCAAAGTTCATCTATCGAACTCGTTCGCTTTTTGATATACAATGTTCGTATGTAAATGGACAAACACACACACACACTATTTAATGGCAGAAATAATTATTTCACGGTTTAAAATGATTGGGACGCTGGTCTGCATGTCGAGATTCATCAAAATTTCAAAACTGATAGTCGCCCCCACCCCCCAAAAAGAGAATTGAGAGTTGTTCTTAATTGCAGTTCTTAATTTTTATCCGAAATTGTTCTTATTTAAACCTTTAAGAAAAAAAATTTTTAGAGCAAGGATTGTCTCAGAAGTAAAAGATTATTTTAACTGAAAACTCACCGGGTTTTCATTCGTTGCAAGTATACCCGATATCGCATTAATATCTGAATCTCGCATTAATATCTTATTATCTGATTTCGCATTAATATCTGAATCTCGCATTAATATCTTATTATCTGATTTCGCATTAATATCTGAATCTCGCATTAATATCTTATTATCTGATTTCGCATTAATATCTTATTTCGCATTAATATCTGAATCTATTTTGAGATTCTTTTGAAGGTTCGACAAAGCTGCGCTATTTCGACGACATTTTAAGAGAAAGCAAATTCATACAGAGCCACCTACACGATTTTGGTGTTACTTGAATTTGAAAATGTTTCAAGTAGGTGGAACTTTCAGAAGAAAGTTTCCGTCAAACCTGGAGTATCGCCGAAGCTCACAAGGTAAGAAACTTGAGTGAAAAAGAAGCACTCCAAATGGAGGAAAAATTTCACCTGTGTATATATTTTCCCACCATTTAAGTTAGCCCTGAAAATTACGTAACAATGCCACTGAAATTTCAATGGATCAATGCAGGTTGGCGGAAGGAATGTGATATTATTTAACAGTAATAAATAATTTAGTTGCTTTTAATTCATTAACAATAAATTAATACATTAAGCATCGCCGAAGCCCACAAGGCAAGAAACTTGAGTGAAAACGAAGCACTCCAAATGGAGGAAAAAGTTTCACGTGTGAATATATTTTCCCACCATTTAAGTTAGCCCTGAAAATTGCGTAACAATGCCACTGAAATTTCAATGAATCAATGCAGGTTGGCAGAAGTAGTGTTATACTATTAATCAGTATTAAATAATTTATCTGCTTTTAATACATTAACAATAAAATACATGCATCAATTTTATAACATAGAAAATTCATTTCCTACAAAAAAAGTATTGCGTTATTTATATGTAAAGAAATATTCTCCACTTTTTCGAGTCGGCACCCTCAAATTTACCTTTTTGAATTTTTAAAAATCAGTGGCTTTTATCCACACATTTAAACAACTTGTTCTGACTATTTTACGCCTCGCTCATTTTTACCTCTTCTGCTAAATAAGCATGTGAAAGTTAAACTTTTTCTGTATTTGACTTTTATAGATTTTTTTATATCCCCTTACTACCTTTTTACATATTTCTACTTTTCTACATATTACCTTTATACATATTTCTACCTTGTTTGGCTGAGCATGGTCAAATCTTGGCCCATGCGCCATAAACCCTCAAACAAACCAAACCACTTTTTCGGCTTAATAAATTCGGATTTCGTCCTTTAATTCTCCATGTCTTAATTAGTCTTTTTCGTCATAGGGCCACTAAAATGTAACAAATGAATTATTTTATTATACTTTTCAAACATATTGTAATGATTGTATTTATAAAACTGGCATACGAAACACATTAGCTTGACTTTATGCAATATTCTTTTAAAATTTAATTCTTTTAATTCATTCTTCAACGGAATATGATTATTATCTTTATACAATAGTCATTAATGAGTAAACTCACCGTACAATATTTAGGAATCTTTTCTCCGCTTTGCAATAAAACTGAAATACAAATTGGTCATAAAGTATTAGTCCCATTTCAAAAATTAATTTAAAAAACTCTATAAAAGTAGCAGACGTGCCTTCTACCGCAAGATAGCATTTTGACACTGGAATTGGATTACGCAGATTTAGTGCGCCATAACGACGCGTTACCTATCTGAAAAAAACCTTTTCCAGCTACTCACTCATAAAATAATGAAGTTGCTACATTATAGGTTTTTTCAATTAATTTTGGAAAATGGGTCCAACAAGACTGATTATACAATTGAATGTAACCATTTTCAATTTAACCATAATCCATTCGTTTCGTTTTATTTTCGAACTCGGGCCGTAAATATCGCTTCATATATATCAGGAAAAGAAAATATACAAATGAAAACGTCTAGGGTAGATTTTAGCCTAGTTGCATCCGCATAATTCATTTCCGTGGATACAAAAATCATTTCACTGAAACAGTTAGAAAGTATTATTACGGAACTTGGCTATACTTTCAATTATATGATGAACTTTGCATGAAAATGTGGATGAATCAAGAGTACTTTTCCGTTAGCCGGGCGCAAATGTCGCCAATTCTGAACCAAACGCGAGCCAAGTTGCCAAGCGAATCGATTTGGCGCAAATGTCGCCAATTGTGAACCAACGCGAGCCAAGTGGCCAAGAGAATGGTTGTAAGAAATTTGGCGGAATTCTACATTATTTGGCGATTTTTCGCTTGCGCCCGGCTAACGGAAAAGTACCGAATCAAGATAGTTTCTTTTTCAAGTTGTGAGAATAATTGCAAAGCCCAATATTTTTTAAATTTACAATTTCAAAATTAGTGGTGAATTAAAAAAAAAGATTTTCACAAATTACATGAAAAATTCTCTTAAACATATGCTTTCTATATTCTTTTAAATGGAATTAATTATTGAATAAAGGGAAATAATTGCATTAAAATATTACGGCAATATTCAATTTTTTCAAATTCGCACGTTCACCTTTCTTCCATTGTATCAAAATAATTTTTTTCTGCATTAGGAAAGCGGTTTATCCACAAGGGTTATTCAAATTCTTGCGATCGTTTTGGACGTAATATTGTTTGTGCGACAAATTAGATTAGGATATGGAAATCATTTGATAATGAGCATGCGCAAATTCTATCTCTTTTTCTTCTTACATATAGTGTCGGTATTCTTAATAAATAATACCGCAATAAATGAAAATACATTGCATCAGCATTAATACAAATAAATAATCCATTTAACATTAAAAAAATCTGTTTACTTACACTACTGAGAAAAATAAAACATGAAAAGAGAAAAATACACTGCTTAACACAAATTTAACACAAACCAAATCTAATCCATTATTATCCACTTATAAAGCACAGATTTCTAAAGGATCCATTTTTCGCGCATCTCTTTCACGAGAAAAGTTTGGTGTGCATTTCTCGATAAATATATTTGTTCACTCTACAATTAAATGTTATCGTTGATGAATAACTTCCAACTCTTCACAGAGTTTGTCACATCTTTCCCTGGCCCTTTTGTTCCAAGTAAGCGCGACACAATATTATAGCAACGAGTACATTATATTATACCGAAATTTTGTTTTCTTCCTCTATACGACAACCTTGATGAAAGCCATTCCCAGTTATTCACTTCTTCATTTCCAGAATCACCGTACGATTCCGTTTCATATTCGCTGAAACTTTCATTATTTGAAAAATTCTCTTCTAAAATATCCCCAGGTCACAAACAGGATTCACCTTATCAGGTCACACCTGATTGCCTTCACTGTCAAAGTCTGAATCTTCATCAGTTACAACTTCAGCAAAGGAGTTTAAGCAAACGCTCCATTTCTTTTTCATATGAAGTTGGCATTGTGAGCAGAAAATTAATGTCTCTATTCGGAAAGGACAGAAACTAACTGACGTTATCAGCCGTGTGAAATATCTGGCTTGTGGAACAAACGGAAGGACGCGCGGGGTCATTCCATAACCCCAGTAACTGACAAAACGTGTATTAGGGAACGAAAAATTCAGGAAATACTTGCTAAATACTCAGAAAAGGCAGAGGGGGATGAATATCTCAGCTACTGATAAGAAAGAAATTAACAGGTGGCTATTTTTCTGGAATTGGAGTTTGCCGAGGACTTGGGGTCATAAAATGAACACCGCGCGCCCTCTAGGGGTTAAACATATGCTTTCTCAGGGAAAAAGAAATAATCAGAGGAAAATTAAAAATGTAGTCGCCTGAATATAAGAGTTAGATTAAATATTCACAAATTCAACAGCTGAGTAAATATTCGCAATTTATAATAATACAATAAAATATGTACTGGCTGGCACATATGCAGCACTCCAAAAGCATATATATCTCATTCCCCACTCGTAACTAAGATATCTATCATCTAATCACCATTTGAAAGGTTTTATTCCGCTATCTTATCATATTGCCTCTTGTGGTATGAAAAGATTTATTGCTTATGAGGATTAGAAATTATGTTGGTTTACATGATGATTTTTCACAAAGACAGACTTTTTACTCAAACTATGTAATGTACAACATCACATACATTGCATGCCACTGACATCGAATTCATCTTAAAAACTAACATTTAAGCATTAACTAACATTAACTTAAATTAACATTAAAAGCAACATTTCTTCTTCTATGTTGATAGGCAACGGTCGTTGAAGACAAATATCGCGTTGCCAATCTATTTCTTATTACCTTTAGAAATATATTTTCTTGTTACAAATATCGCAACCGAAATCCACTAAAGAAGAACGTAACATCGTTAACGCAAGATGAAAACTAACTAACAGTTAAGTTAAATATGATTGAATGTGAATTAAATATGATTGATCCACAGTTAATAAGTTAACTGTGGATCAATCATATTTGCAAGTTTCATTTCATTTCAGATTGCAAGAATGCTTTCTCTATTGTATATTTAATGGCCAAAATCATGAAACCGAAACATTGTTGAAACATAAAGTCACTGAAACATTTTTAATCATTGTTTCAAGTTTCATATCCAACAAAGCTTTTCAAGGTATATAAACCAGATTAATGCTCAAGGCCATTGCGATCGATGTGCGGATTTCGATCTGTGCAAGTTCAGCTGGATATTCCTGAGCTGTCCACTGCACCTCTCCACAACCGACCGTTGGTGCGAAAGCCCGGTGATCCAAATTCATAATTACGTTTATTTTTTATTTTAATTCCCTTAGTATTTTTTTATTTAAGTTAATTTTAATTTTTTTTGTCCCGTTTAGTTTTATCCATTATTAATCCAAATTTTCGACCACGCCGGTTTCTCGCACTGACGATTGGTTTTCGTGCAGTGGAGCGGAGCGCTCAGAAAGGTCCATCTCAACTTGCGCAGTTTCTGGAGATCCACACAAGCAGGTAG